>WYDI02019531.1:7518-19671 GCA_009867235.2 Psittacus erithacus | reverse complement strand
AACTTCATAAGGCTGGCATCAGCCCACCTCACAAGCGTGTCAAGGTCCCTCTGGATGGCATTCCTTCCCTCCAGCAAATCAACCGAACCACACAGCTTGGTGTCATCAGCAAACTTGCTGAGGGCACACTCAATCCCACTGTCCATGTCAGCGACAAAGATGTTGAACAAGACCAGTCCCAACACTGGTCCCTGAGGGACACCACTATATATCTAACAAAATAATATCTAACAAAATGAACCCTAAGACACAGGAACTGAGGCACAGGCATGTTAAGGTTATTGAGCAAACACCTGGGTCATAAAAAAGTGCACAAAACTTTGAATAACACACTTCCTCTTTTTCCTGAGTTGCAATGGATCACCATACAGACATAGTGGTAAAAATGGAGCGGCCTCCTCGCCCAGACCATGCAGCAAACAGCCCGCTAAGTCACAACCACCAGAAATCAGTTCACTTTACTGCAACACCAAGCTTGTGGTGGATGAAATAAACCAATCGATTTGAAAATGAATGCACACTGTATCTTCCCAAATGCTGTTTTGGGGTTTTGTATATGAACAACTTAGGTTGTTTTGTTGGTTTGGATTTTTTTTCAATAGCCCACTGGGAGCCTCCTGTTTCTGAAGACAGGAAGACTTTTCACAGAATGAGGACATAACTGCTCTGACTTCAAAACTGCCTGAATTTAATATTTGCTAGATTCAGTGAGAGGTGAGTATTCCCTCTGACCCAGGCAGTGTGGGGAGTGATATGGCTCTCATTTACTTGGATTGAGAGTATGTGTGATAAAATGCAAACATGACAGGAAAAAGTCAAAAACAAAACCCAACCAACCAATGCTTCCCAGGCCCCCAAAAACAAGAGAAACAGAAAAAACCCAGAACAAAACCAAGACTCTTCCCTCCCTCCCCCCCCAAAAATAAACAATAGCATCAGAAGAAGAACCCTAACAACAAAAGTAAAAGTGGTGTTGCATTTTTGCAATGCCACTAACAAATGTTTACAGCACTAATGCTTTTGAAAACACTGGTTTACATGCAAAGCAGGTAAAATTCACAGCTGCATTGGCCTGGGTATTTAATGAGATCTTAACTCCATTTTAAAGTGCATAGGAGGGGTGATATTTGAAGCAGAGATTCAGTTTGACCAAAGTAATTGTTTGCAAGTACATGCATACCTTGATACTGTAATAGAAAAGATCAGTTACCATTATTTTTGCAGCTTACTACACATGTCCGAGGAACTATGTGCAAGCAGCGCAGTTCACAAACACACACAATGCCACAGTCGCCTGTGCTACTGCATCTTAACTTCAGTCTGCATTTGTTACAGAACAAGAAGCTTCAAGAATACAGACTTTAAAAAGTAAAATACAGCATCATAATCTGTAAAATCAAATTAATTTATTAGAAGTGACATTGTAAAGACTCTGGAGAGCTAAAAAAGTAGGTTTAGGAAATTTTATAATCATATCTTTAAAAAATTTTAAAATTCTGCTTTTTCTAAGCTCTCACGAGTGCAACCAAACTCTTCCTGAAGAGGATGAGTCTCAAACAGGGCACTTTTGCCATTATCTAATAGCATCAAGCACATATCAACTTTTTTTTTTTTTTGAAGATAGTCTTTGTAAATAAAATATTTTTTTAGTTTCTTTTCAAAACTCTGAAATAGCCCCACAAGGCAAATGAGCTGCTGCACTTTAACTGAGATATTACATTTAGGTTGCAAAAGACCTTTAAGATACTTGCCGTGCATGTAAGATGTTGTGCGTGCATTATATCTCTTAATTATTACTTCAGCTGGGATAAATATAGAAGAATGAAATACTTAAATTTATACATTTGCTATTTCCCAGATCTTTTGATACCTCCTTTTGCAAAAATGGCAACTACTGAGTGAAACGTTATCAAATGAATGTAACAAAGGAGAACATGGATAAATAATTTAATAGAGCGGCTCTGAAGAATCTCCTGCTGTCATGTTGTGCCATCCACTCATGATTATTGAAGCTTACAGTTTTCTCAGTTTGTAATTTGAAGCATGGGAAAGTTCTGAATAAACTGGTTTTACAAACTGTCACCAGCACATTCAGCAAATCAGGAGTTAACTATAACTTTTGTGATGCAAAACAGCTCTGCCCTCCACCATCCTCACAGCTCTTCATTAACTCTTCAGAAGTTCAAGCATCTCAGATATTTCAGGAAAAGTTATATGAACCATATGAGAAACAAAACGCTGCACATCATCACTTCACCAAGTACCTTTACTTCAGAGGTTTCAAAAAGGAAAGAGAGACTGAGTACCGTCCTGCATTGCAGAAGCAGACTGTGTGAAAACCCATCCATAACCCAAGGATTATAAACCCTGCTTTTTCTTAAAAAGGTTAAAAATACTGTAAAAATATTTGTCACTGAGCACTATACACAACACTGTTTATTTAGCAACCTCCTATTTGAATATGTGCATAAATATGCTGCAGAAGTAAAACACTTTGCAAAATAAGTGAAATCACCCACCATAGCTATTTCATTTTTCCTGTTTTAATATGAGAAACCCTTAACCTTTTTAACATTTACAGGGTAATATCTCAAAAAACCCCAGACCTACCACATCAGCTCAAGACTGAAAACTTTTAATTCTGATTTTAATTATGTGAGAAGAAGGCTTAAAACTTGAAAGCAGCATCTCAGCATTATTATTATATATTATTACTATAACTATACGCATTTTCTTAATCTTTTTGGATACAAATACTGGAAAAAGGTAAGAATGGATCGTATTCCATTGGGAGTCAAACTCCTGGCCTTTCACTAGTGGCAAGGAGCATACTCTGCTCCTTTTTCATCACTTCCATGACTCCTAATAGGAGAAAAGCCACATACTGAATTTGCCTGAAGAGGCATTTAAAGAGCTGTATAAAGTGGAGGCTGAAAAGGATTCTTTAAACTTTCTGCTCTTGGAAAGCCCGGCTATGATTGTCATCAGTCAGGGAAATAAGTCTTTGAGAAGCATCACTGAAAAATTCCACACACAAAGCCTCTGATAAGTAGGAAGAGAAAGTAATAGGGAAATAAATGTTACCCTTTGGCATGAATTCCTTCTGTTAACATCAACAAGTAAGCTTTGAGAAAATTGATTATACAAGAGAAATTAAAGGTTTTAGACAAAGCAGCAGGACATGTTTGCCAGTTACACAAAGTTACTAGATGACTTCAAAATAGGCCAAAATGCTGTAACAAAGTGGAGAGGTTTAATAATTACAGAAAAAGCTTAACTGTTTCATGATTTTGGTTTGATGAAACACAAAACAATGTCATTAAAACACAATTTGAAGGAGAACAAACCCTGTGCCACAAGTTTCAGGCCCTGTATGGCATGTCTGGTAAAACATCATAGTTCTTCTAAAAAACACAAAGCCACATGCTAAAAGTTACCTTACTTGATCTTTTCCAACTCTTCCTCATTAGCATTGTCTGAAAACAAAATAGAGCAATTTAATTACCTTTTCTCTCCAATGCAGAAAAGGAGGCCAACTGTCTCTAATGGGACAATCCACATTTAACCACAACTACAACGGAAGTAGCCACATGTACACTCCAGCAACAACTACACAAGACTGAAATAAATCTGGACAACCAGAAGCACAGTTCAGAGTTGGCACTGTTTCCAGAGACAACACATTAGGTGAAATCATTTAAATTCAAAAAAAAAAAAAAAAAAAAAAAAAGACAGAAAAAATAATTAGATTTGCAAGTGAAAAAAATGAATGTGCCATTACTGACAGTGACTTAAATTTTGACTGATACTTGAATGGTAGTTTTTTTAGTATTAAAGTACTCCAGTTTTTTCAAGCACTACTTTTTAGCTCACAGGTGTAGCCACCTAAGAGAAATCCTGCTTAAGGCCCTTTGGACAACATGCATCTATTAAAAACTCATTAAGGTTGCCACCGCTAATTAGTTTCACAGCAGTAAAAATAGCTCTTTGATTTGACAGTTATGCACATGGAACAGAAAAAAACTCATACCTTGACTCTAAAAAACCCAAAACGCAGTAGCCCTATACCATTACCTAAATACTCTGTGAAACCTTGGGACTGCTAGAGACAATGTTCTGACATGCCAGGAGGCAAAGTGTCCACAGACACACATTCTTAATCGTTATATAAAAGAGAAATACTGGTCAAGAAGGAGGTGGACATTTTATCCTTGAACATAACTGTTGGATAAAGCAGTTCTGTAAAAACACAAGTAAATTAATTTATACAATTAAATAATTAGGCAGCCTGTTGCTGACACATCAAAGATCACTTTTTTCTGCTGAAAGTCTGCCATGAAAAACAAACATTATTTTTGTTTTTATTAATTACTGCAAAGCCACTTTCTTTTTCAGATAATGGAAACAAATTCTGAAATGCAGACATTTTTCTTGCTAAGAAATGAAAGTATTACATGGGTAAAATTTGAAAATGGAGAAAATAAGTGTATTTGGTAGTTTTGAAATATCCAGAAATTTTTCTAATTGGCACAGTTTTGGGGGAAAGGAAAATCAAAGAGCTCCTGAGGAAAGTTTAAGTTGCTGCAGAGAGTGAAAGACTAAAGACTCTGCCATAAGTTACTGATAATTGTAGCACTGTGACTTTGAAAAATATCCATAGATACTAAATGTTTTATAAGGCTGGAGAAAGCCATTCAACTCATTTTTCACATGAGAGGCATGTAAGAACTAAGTAGCTTGAAGCCCACAGCAGGCAGTAAGAGAAAACCTCTGAGTTCTGGATCCTGTGAATCCTGCACAGCTGTAAGCCACAGCAGAAACTCAACTAGGTTTTGGACCAGGCTGTGAGCAAGGAGGAGAATACAGCCTGACAGACAAATTAACTGCATATCAAATATTATTTCAACTCTCAGGAGTTCAGTTTGAGTCATAGCTATGGAACATATGACCAAACTTGTTGAGTGAATCAGCACCATCACCAGCTGCAGTAGGATAAGCTGAAACCAACATAACCATCCTTAGAAGTCAGGAAAACAAGTACGTATCATACAGCCAACTAGGATGGATAATCACACAGAAGTTTTTAATCTGAAAATATTCCATGCCCTGAGTCAATCTCCTTCTGATCTTTTTTTTTTTTATATGATGATAATATCCCTCCGACAAATTAAAAAACAAAACAAAACAAAAAAAAAGCCCCCACAAACAGAAAAAAGAATCAATGTAAGATCTGAGACAGGAAGCAAACTGACAGCATATTAGTGATTCTAATATATTTATTTGAAGCAAAAAAATACTAAGCATCACTTGGGATAAATTATTTAAGGAAAAAAAATGCTGTGAACTTCATTCGCATTGAGTAGCAACATCCAAGTAGCATTCATGTTTCCTTTTTCCCCGCTTTCTACACAACTCAGGCCATTGGCAGTGGTGGAATGGTAGTCCCCAACCTCTGCTGGCCCCAAGGGGACAGTTGTCATCATTCCCTGTAGCCAAGAGTTGCCTGCAAGACCAAGGTTGGAAACAACTAAGAAGATGCAGGAGACGTGCAACAGTGATGAGCACGTGGTCATGCTGCAGTGATAAAATCTGCGTGTCGAGCTTTGCCAGAGAAAGGGACTGACATGCACTGTGCACCCGTGACAAAACCAAACACAACACCTGCAGACTTCACATGCACAGTGTGACTGGCATGCACATAGCTACAAACGGCACAGTGGCAGGCACAGCACTACACACATCCGAAGGGAAATATTAATGGATACTGCTGGAATTAAAGAAATAAAGCAAGCTTCATTAGAGCAGGTCTTAAGTAAAAAAATTTAGTCATTGCTAGCTTTGGCTTCTTCCAAACTGGGCATCAAAAGGAGAAATTAATGGAAAATACAAAAAGTACATCATAAACACATTATTTCTTAAAAGAAGAGTTAATACATTTTTTTTAGACCTCACAGGTTTTAGTGTTTTTCTTAACATATACTTTTCCCCATGCCTATGTATTTTATGTCTTCTTAGTTTACACGAGTTATCAAAGCTATCCTTTCTCTCAGAGCAAAATAATTAAAAATGTTAAATAATTAATGTAAAGGACAAGTATTGTTGACAGCACAGAGCAAATGCATATGAATTACTGGAACTAGTGCTACTGCAATTGATTATGTTAGGCTGGAAATAGATTACTTTTTGCTAATACTGAAGGCATTCTTATTTTTAAGCATAATTGTAGGAACATTCATCAATTTTGATTCACAAGTTCTGACTGAAAATAGGAACAAATCAGATTGCCTTCATTCATTGAAATTCAAAAGAATAAGACTTTAATTCATGTATATCATTTGAATGAGATATTACAAGATTATTACTTAAAGTTTGCATTTTTATGCCTTTACAACAAGCATTAGGTCACGAAAGGCAAAGATAATGGCATAGAATATTTACTAGAAAGTTTGGCCACCTGTCCACACTCTTAAATTAATATTCAGTGGTAACTGCAGGCTACTTCTGTATTTTCTTTGAATAAAACATACCACAAAAATCAAATAGTGTGTTCTTATTTATGAAAGTAGTACACCAACTCTCCTTTACCTGAAACCATGTCTAACATTCTTCTACTGGAAAAACACAAATAGTAAACTACTTGAGCACTGTTTTTCACTCCAGAGTAAGTAAATCCTCTATGACTCAAAGACAAACTCTCCCTTCTCCTAATCTATAATAGTTTCACATCCGTTTACACGAACATATGCATATGTTAATATTACTGCTTGATATCTGAATCCAAAGATGTAATCAGGTTTGACCCTAGCAAAACTGACCTTCCAGCTATAAATTCTAAAGAACATGTCATCAGACAACACACAGAAAATCTGCATTTCCTCAGAATTTTTCAGAAAGATGAGGATCAGAATGCTCCTATATGTATCTAATCTCTCTCTCATCTCTTCGCACCTCATGGCTTCACAAAAGACAGTTTCGCACAAACCAAACGAAGTATTCCTCTGTCTGACTGCTTGTTTTAAATGATTTGTAATAATACCTCTCTCATAGACAGATGGCAATATACAAGGCCCCATATTTCATACCATTTAACTTCAAACTTCCAGCTGCAGTATCTTATCCTCCAGCAGTGTCAGTATTTCTTACGTAGTGTGACAGGACGCATCTTCCTATAATACACCCATGCATTATCTTGATATTCCAACGAAATGCTTTGCTGCCCAAAATGTAGGATCAGAAACAACACTGCTTCCATGGACACAACACTGCTTCCATGGCTATACAAGAATGCTACTCCTCTGTTTGTTTCCCCAATGGTCTTAATAAACACTCTCATTTTTAATATATATGGAATCAAAGTACCTAAAATTTAAGCAGTAGGGATTAATTATGCAATTCTTCAGCTTGAAGATGTAACTATTTTACACCATTTACCTGTGACAATACGTGCAAGCAAATTAAGAATTACCACCTGAATGAATTAGAACTTATTCAGAATAAAATATATTTTTGAAATGGAGACTACATAGAGATACCAAATCAACGAGCTTTAAATAAATTTGTAATGATTTAAGACAAAAAAAAAATGCACGATTTGAAGAGATAATGTTTCTGCATGTTCTATGCAGCAGTCACTAAAGCATATTTAGAGGTGCTTACACGTTTTTATCTATACATTTCAGCTATACTGTTTGAATTATTACCTGCATAGAGACATCCAAGTAGAAGGGAAGCAGCAATTACGCAAACAGCATGTTACACAGATTGGGAGTTTCTTTAATCAGTACTTTATACATTGCCCATTTCCAGAGTGGACAAGAACTAGCCTCAATCCTTTAACATAACATTTGAAAAAATATTGATCCCAGCCATATCAAATTCAATAAAAATTATCCTCATTATTACAAGACCTTTTAAAAATGAGTAAGGATGACAATTTAACTGGGGCGACACATTTTGTAATATATCTACTCCTTAGAGAGTAAATAAAATCTAATAAATAAGTAATATGTACATGTGGCAACTGAATAAAGGATAACAGTGCCTTGAACTATTAAACTCCTAACACACTTATATACGGCAATTCAGTATTGATTTTGTAGATCATCTCCCCTCTGACACAAATGCTCTAATTTTTTTTCAACTTTGTCAGAACCACTCTGAAATCCATACCTTAAAGGCTCTGGTTTCTAATACTAAATAAAGCTTCAGATTAAGAACCTGAAGCCTACTCTGAATTTTGGGCATTTCCAGAACAAAGTCCCATAATAACAGATAGCATGGGAAGAAAAATTAGTCATTTGGGCTAAACTCAGAATATTTGCTTGCCAAACAGAATCACAGAATCATTTAGGTTGGGAAAGACCTTTAAGATCATTGAGTGCAACCATTAGATCATTGAATCCAACCATTAGAGAGAGCTAATAGTAAAAAGCATAACAGCACAAACCCAATTCTTTCTCCTATTACAAACAGTCAGCTGTGTATGAAAAAAGTTGCTACCCAGCAAGTCTATGGTGCTCCCATTACTTCTGACCTTCTACGGCAAATTCACCAGGTGAAAGACATGTTACACTACAGTGGTTTAATTGCACTTTTTCACCTGTGACTTTCTTGAGTGCTTTTGGTATAATAGCTGGTAACACTGAGCATCACGGTAGCTATCCTAGCTGTATGATGAAAAAAGGAAATTAGCGTGCTGTTCACATAATTGATTTCCACATAAAAATACAGTATTCCCATGCTGTGTTGATTTAGGATTACGGCAGAACAGTGCCAAAGCCACTTGGAAAACAGGGCTATTACCAGCTTACTCAGAAATGCCGGTCATACCCAAATACACTAACAAACTCCCCTGCAATTAAATACAATTTTCACTTTAGGTGATAAATACTTTAGTGGGACAAATTTGCCAAGATAGTACTCTGACTTGTCTGGACAAATGTATCGCTAAAAGAAAGAAAAATGCACTAATTAAACTGCCATGGCTTCCACATTCCACTCTTTTCGTTAAGTTCTAATCAAATGTCATGAAGGATAAAAACCCAGTTTTCAAAACTCTACATTTCTGTCACACCAAATACCAAATGCCTAGTTCCAATAACTGACTTACTAGGTTATTTAATAACAGCTAGGAGAAAAGTGGAAAACGAAGGATATTAGAACATGCCAATACTCCTCAGGTATACATCAGGATGATTTATCACACTGCAGCATATAGAAACAAGTATCCTCTTACAAAAATCATATAACGGACCATATTCATGGAAAATTTCATTATATTAGTATTTTTTTCTTAGCCTCCCTGAAGCCAAAGGAATCCCCATTATTTTACAAGCTCTGAGACAAAAGACGTCTCTTGTATTTCTGCCATAGTTGTACCAGTACTGCTCAAGTCAAAAGTCAACTGACAAAAAAACTAGTAAAATACATTCACCTAGAGACAGAATTTGTCAGAAGTAAGAGGATCTATAAAACTGGAAACAATTTTCACTTATAACTAAGCAGATCAAAAGCTAAAATTGATGAAGAAATTACAGTAAACCTAAAAACCCACATGATTTTATAATTAAAATCAGGTCATGAAATTGAAAAACATCAAATCCTACTCCCATCATTAGATGCCAAAAAGCAGAAATACCACCTGTCTTCAAGTTTCTTTGTTTACAGTGTGGAATAGAATTCAAATGCTCTTATCTAGAGGTGGCAACACTAGGTCTAAAATCCTTCACCAGTGGTTTACTGATATTTGTCTGTATTAATCAGCACCATTCACCTGCAACTGACCTTAGCTGAAACTGCTGAATATTTACATTCAGTCTGGGTCCTGCAGTTCTATCTCAGGAAAGATCCAAATCAGACGAAGTATGCGGCAGTACACCAGAAACACTCTTCAACGTTATTTTAAGAATTAGAAAAATCAAGTTAATCCCAGAATTTAACTGGTTTACTATCGTATTTAACGTGTTTATTATTGTGCTTTGAGTCACCCAATCTAAGAACAAGAGAGGTAACACATATTAAAACATTTAAAATTACCACTTCCTGCTGTTCTTCTCTAGGAGCCAACAGAACTGATAATAATATGCTTCCCAGATCATGGTCAGGGTAATGAGGATCCTTCAGATTCAAGGTAACATCTGTCTGCCTACGAAACAAAAATATATGCATTTCTTTTCATTATAAGCTTTCAGATAATGAAATTTCTGAATCATGGGAATTAAGGGCATCAACATTCATATGAAACTACTTGAAAATGTCACAGATTTACCCTGTTTCTACTTCCAAGTATTGCAGTCTGAACACTCATAAATACTAACAACTGTTACCCTCTGTTAAGTACTTATACATACTGCAGTAATTAAATCTGAACTGCAACATTAACAGATTGAAAAAAAAGTTCAGCAGTAGATGGTAATGCTGTGAATTCACGGAACATAAATACAAGGTTAAAGTGGTTATAAAGCTAACGTCTCTGTAGACACTGCAAAAAATATTGTTTTTGATCAATTAATATATTAACTTTCATATTACAGTAATTCCATAAACATAAGTGGTTTTCCTCAGATAGTTTTATATGGTGTAAGTTTATATGATTATTTTTGAGCACACTGTTCTATTCGCAATTCCACAAATACAATATTAGGAGATAACCATGAAGAATTACTCTGTAGCCTTGTTTGTGTCATACCTGTTTAATTCCAGCGATGTGATATCTAAAAATGCCGAACCAATAAAGTCATCTTGAAGTCCAAAGTCATAGTCAAACACCTAAACCGCACAAGAGATAAAAGCATTGTCCAGTATTAGAAATATTTTTTATATATTACTATTTTGCATGGCTTGTTAAACCAGGAATCTCTGAAAGTAACCTGAAACTTTCCAGCCACAAAATCAAGTTTGAAACTGCTTACACAGAAGTCAAAATGCATCATCTACAGACATGGGGCTATACTACTCCCGGGCTGCATAAGTGAACAACGCCAGTTTTACAAAAACAGAAGAAGCATTTTTATAAACCTAGGCATTAAAAGAAGGAAGATGAAAAGCACAACTGAAGTCAAGCAGAATTGCTGATATGCTATACATTGACACCTTTATCAGTTTTGCAGAGTACAAGCAGAAGGGTAGTAAAATGTGAAAAGTGGGAGTTTACTGCACTTGCATTGGTATTAGGTACAAAAGTGTTTATTTTGAAGGCTGTGTAAGTTTCTAGGTTTTGGGAATATCAAAATCTAAGGTGAAATCTTAATATTATTTCTGTAAGGAAATAGCTTGCTACCTAAAAGAAAAAGCATATGGACAAATTTACTGACATCCAGGGAGAAATATGTTGCCAGTACATGGAATGGTATCAATGATCTGAGTTATACTGTGCCTTCCCACATAACAAATAAACTGGGGACAGCTTTTGGAGGGAAATAAGCAAAAAAGGTGGATGGCAACAAAGAAAAGTGACACAAAATTACAACAAAAAAGGCGAAAATGTCAGTTATCAAAATTGATTTTCCAGGTTAGTTAAATTTTCCTGGCAAATATTGTCAACAGAATTTGTAAGGACCAAAATATACTTTCAGCTCTAAGTAAGAGTGAGACTTGTGAACAGCAATGAGAATATTTGAGATGTGACATGTCTAGGTTCAAGGTCTTCAATTTTGATGTAACTACTTTGACGGTTGCATTATAGAAACTCTTTTCCAGGATGCAGTTAAAGCTGTTCATCTTTTACAAATACCTTAATACAGACTGGGTAAGAAAATAGGAACAAATCCCATGGTCCAAGGACTACACAGCACTGCCTAGAGTGTCTGGACAAGCTATAAAAATGAGGTATTTCACACACTGTGTTCAGAGCACAAACATGGACAGACATTTACCACTTGGCACACTCTTCCTAGGAGTTAAAAAAAATAGAAATACACACACCTATTCCCTCATGACCTTACTGCAGGGCTGGTATTTGGCATAAATAAACCAAAACAGACAGCTGTGTTTTAAGTGTCCTTCAAATCTGCTTCTCTTTTTCATAGTCATAGAATCGTCGAATCATAGAATTATAGTTAGGGCTGGGAAGTGTTGAGACTGGGTGTGCGACGGTGACACCTTGTGAGCAATCCAGACACCTCGGGGTTGAAAGATGGTGTCTCTGCAGGGTGC
>WYDI02019530.1:0-13072 GCA_009867235.2 Psittacus erithacus | reverse complement strand
GCAGAGCATGAGACTCAGAAAGTCCTTGGTCACAGTAAACATTACTGAGCAGCAACTAAAAACATTGGTGTTATCAGTGCTGTTCCCAGGCCGAAAGTCAAAAACACAGCACTGCACCAGCTACTAAGCAGGAAAAAAATGACTGCTACTGCTGAACCCAGAACACATCCTCAGCCTTCTAACATGTAGGACAGGCTAGACACAAAGCCAGGAGCCAGAAACACTTGAATTATATTCATAGTTTGCTTACTTGTTTGTTCTGTAGACTTGGCCAGTTCCACTACCCCATTGCGTGCAAGTTTTCTAATGCATAAAATGAAAATAAAACTATTTACTCACTAACTGATCTCCCAAAGGCAATATGTGGGTTTGCTCATGTCTATAATGCTTTTAAAAAAAAAGAAATCTGCAATAAAAATGCTAAGAATTATTGCACTATTCTTCATTATTCTTAACTGGCAGGTGAGTCAGGGAACACAGCTGTAGCTGGAAACAGCCTAGACCCATGAGAAGCTTCCTAAGAAGAGTTACAGTGTGACAGGCCCAAGATCATAATTCTCAGTTAAAAAATAAATAAAATGCCAATTTTTATTTTTCATTCTTTTTTTTTTTTTTTTTATCTTTCAGCACTATATATACCGTAGTTCCCACTTATTTTCACTACACGTACTACCCTATAGAGTTGCAAATTAATAAATCTGAAGGGCAGCTTTACCCTAGCCTTTATATTTACTACATGCTATTCTGCTAAGATCCAGCCTCCTTATCTTCATCATCTCTCTCAAACGCTTTGTTCCTTAAAAGAATAGCCCAGATTCAGAACTCTTAACTGCTGTTTTAAAAATACTTTGCTGGTATAGTAAGTGAATAACTGCAAAATTATGGCTCAGGGTTTACACATTTCAGTCATTTAACATTTGAAAAAGCTCTTCTGGCCCTAACTACAAAAGGCAAAATCTAGTCTTTGAGGTATTATTCTGATAGGGGAAAGACAATGAGCAAGCAAGTAGTAGACATTAAGAAACATTCAGTTTGCAACTAGGACTCTCAGTCTGTATTGCCACAGTATCAAACTTACATTGATGATACTAATAACAATTTTCTAATATTTCCTTTCAAAAGCAGATACTAAAATAATTAAGTGCATCTTTAAAGGGCAGAAGGAAAAGCTGGGGATAATTTTAAATCAAGTTTTTATTTGATTTCCAATAGAGAGAGTTTTGATTGCTTCTTTAATGGATAATAAAACACAAATGTTTTTAAGCAGTACAGTTCCTATCTAATCCACAGAATTTAACTTAAGAAAAAAAACCTTATAAATTAGGATAGAAAGAACATTGCAAAAAAGATACTTCAGAAATGAACTATCATGTAAGTCATTCTTATAGCTCCCTAAAGTTTCATAAACACGCTGAAATACACACTTTCAGTTGAACACAAGCAATACAAAAGCAATTTAAAATTGATCTTACATTGTACAATGATAATAATCTCTCCCAAATGATGTTTGAGCAAAGAATATTGTAAGTAGTAAGAAGAGACACTATATATACTGAATTACAGATAACTAAATGAAACGCAAAAAAAATTGTTGCGTATATTTTTATACTGAAAGTCTTTCTAACCACATCTCAACTCCAAAATACATTTTGCTTTCAAGCAACATTTTCAATGAAGTCTTCAGAAACATAATATACTCTTAACATTTCTGTAATTTACATCCAATGAACATTGCATTTCCCTTCATATTATGTCAGTCATATGTATTAAGAGGACAGAAGAATCTCAGCAGCAACTGAAAAAGCCATACTTCCAAGGGAAAATAAAAGCCTGCATCAGACTCTTGATACCTTGAATCTGTTTCACTGAAAGTGCCATTGCACTTCATAGTGTCCAACAAATGCTGGTCCAGTCAGCTCAAAAATATGAAACTTGTCTACTATTCCATCTCTTCTTCTAAGTTAAACAATGCAAAGAGGTAGTTTCCATAACAATGGTGACTGAAGAGACTTTTATCATATTTCATGAGGCTTTTGACAAATCAATATAATCATTATATAGAAATATGATCAATTGTCCTAAATCATATCCAAGTGTTTGAAGGAAGAAATTAAATTTACAGTATCTCATTTGCTATCACAATATAAATATTTGCTTGAGTATTGAATCAGGGTGGGATCTGTGGCTATTAAAAACAAAATAAAATAAAATAAAATAAAGTAAATTAAAATAAAACAAAATAAAACGAAAGAAAAGAAGAACTAAAATATTAAAAGCAATTGCCTGCCTGTTTCAAATCCTCCCTATAGAAGGTCTGGCAATTGTTACATTTCATAAATATAACTGTTGCTACCAGCTGCAGGCTGAGTCTATCAATTTGTAAGCACTAGTTTTTATAGCTCCTGTTAGCAAATGTAAGATATAAATCCTTCATCTTAATGATGATATTTATTATTGTCCCAGTTTAGCCTGGGTTAGAAAAAATTGGAATCTGTCTCCCTTCATGCATGGAAAGAAATTAGAAGGGTGAAAGAAATGATGAGACACTTTGTTGTCTCCTTAGAGTCAGAAGAATAAGAGTTTAAAAGATGATGAAAGATTAAGAAAAACATTACTGAATAGTTTATTTCTAGTTTTTCATATAGTCTGCTGTGTTGTTTGGGATTTTTTAAGAGCCTTTTTTTAATTAGTGTAGCTTGGTAATACAAAGCTAACATAAAATCAGAAACTATCCTGAGACACCCTAACGATAAGAAGAGAGAAAAAGTGAAAAGGGGAGTGTGTGTGTGTAAGTGCATGTCCAGGAATCAAATGCATATTTTATTTTAAAAACTATATGCATTGTCACTGGTTTTAGCCTTGAATCACAGTGTAAAAGGCTTTATAATGTTATATTTGGGGTCTTTTAGCATAGCTCTTAAAAAACATACATTTATAATTTATAAAGTTTTCAGTGGTGAAATTTTTCCAGATTGGACTGAGTTTCTGTAACCCAAACATTCTTCTGCCTTCACCTACCCACTGAAGGCAGAAGTTTCCTTTTCTCAGTAGCACATTTCCATACATTCAATGGCAATGGAGGTAAGCATTTCCACAGACATAATAGGTCCCCTAAGTTTGTGTACTTTTACGGAGACAAGATGCCAAATAAAACGATAGCTTCCTTCAGCTTTTCTGCTGGCATTACAAGCACGCAAACGGGAAATGCATAACTGCTTGAGAGAGCTAATAACTGAAAAATGGCACAAAACAGCTAGACAAATTAAATTTCCTGAACAATATTCTTCCTGTAGCAGCGTAATTGCTCTTTAGCTAAGAAGGAATCATAAAAGCTGAAGATTTTGTATTACAAAGAAGCACCAAAATTATAATTGCTTCTGTTGTTCTGTTCAGTTTTGGTTCATTTGTTTCCTTTAACAGCTTGGCAGTTCTATTCAACAATCTGTAGATCTGCTGTTTCCCAGCCTCTCTCAGAAATATACTTACTTGGAGATAAACCTTTTTTTGTCCAGTTCCAAAACACATTATACCAACCACAGGATGAATATCATAGGCAGGATACAAAGCTATTTCTTAATGCCTATGACAGATTCTTAGCCTAGAGAAGCCTCTCGGAGAAGCATTCTCCAAGTACAGCGTTCAACTGCCCATAATAACCAGTACACATTAGGTTTGTTAGTCATCCAAATAGTCTTTAAACTGTCTTGCTTGCTCTTGTATATTTCAATCCCGCCTAGAAAAAAATGCAGTTTCCAGAAATCTATAATCACTTAGACGTTTTCATGGGACATAAGTAATATTTGTCATTCTGCTTTCTGATCTATCACATCAGGAGCTTACATATTTTTTTCACTTAGTGTTAAGAAAGCCAAAAAAACGGAGTACCCTCTGTGTATTACACAGTTTGCACAGGACAGTCCAAATCCCATTGAAGTTTCAAAGTCAAATACTCTAAAATCTGGAAAAGCCAGGAATCAGAGATGCTATCATTCCACCTATGCTTCTTTTCCTTCTGTATCTAAGACCAATCTTCTCTCCAGCCTCCATGGAGAGAAAACAAAAAAATCATGACAATCTATCTTCAAAACTTTACTAATTGACATTATATTTATCTCTTCAAATAATATTTGCATTTATAAACAATCTAAATATTTTTATGCTTCTATGGATGTAGTCACTGTTTCTATAAGCGTGTTTTAAGAATTGATATCTATTATTCCAAAAAAAGAGATATCCGTATGGAAATAAGATTTGGGGGTGATACTAAATTTAAAGTTAGTATTAGATGGTTTTGGACATAGCAACCTAATGAATACTTATATTTTTTTCATGTACTGCAAGTCCTACATGCTCTTCACAGTTGCATTATTCAGAGTACAATATTGTCTCTGAAGATATATCCAAAAGTTCCTAAGTCAAGACCTGCATTTCAGCTCTCAGCGTGTTTGTCTCTCTTTTTCCCTATATATTCTCAGGTTACCAAACAGCTGCACTGCCACTGCCACCATTGTAAGAAATAATTTCACACTAAACAATTCACATTTTGGAGAATAACCACATCAAATAGGATGGTGTTAGAAACATTTAAGAACAGGAAAGTTTACTTTAAAAAATGTGCATAAAGGAAGAAACCACAGATGTAATATAAGAAACTATAATACAAATCACTATAACCAATATGTTCGACTATTTGCATTTAAAATAGTGTAGTTATACCGGAGTATGCAAAAGCCTGTCACGAATCCTTGAAACTTTTTGAAACTGTATCATGTGAAAATTTGTCTATGTATAAAAAGGCTCCTATATTTATTATGCCTTAAAAAAAAATGGTTATTCAAGACTCCAGAAGTCTTCTTTCTGAATATATAATATTAGTAATATTCAGGGAAAATACTTTCTAGTGTTTGTATTTGGACATGGCCAAAAGGTTTACAAGCAGCATTACCAAGTGGCAGGCACAAATTTACATATTACTATTTTATTCTTCTTTTTCATTTATTTAGGGGATTTAGGAAAGGAATAGATTTCTGTTCTAGAAGCAGCATCTGCTGTCCTGCACCTGTCACTGAAAATATCAAATCAAGAAATTGCTGGATCTTACCTGCTGGACTCAGGAGATGTAATAGCAATGAGAGGAAGAATCCTCAGTGGAAGGGACGTGGGCCTTGGGATAGTGTCAGTATCATCCTTTTTATCCCAGTCTGCCTGCTCTAACTGTCTGAAAGCCAGGGGCGGAAGCTGGATGTTACGGGATGATAATCTGCGCACAAGATAGGGCTCCATTCCCTGGGAAGACTCTTCATCCTCAGTGTTGTGATGCAGAGCTTCTTCTGAAACCTATGATCAATGCAAAAGAAAATGTCCACCATGTAAGAAAATAACTATAATGTTAATTTGATAACACTTTTAATTCCTTTTCATAAGCTACTTTCTTACAAATATTATTGATACTGTCATTATTGAGAAAATTAAAACAATGAAAAAATGTAGTAAAAGGTTTCTAGGGTTTAGACAATTTGGGGTTTTAACAGAAAAAACAAAGCTATTTTATTATGAGATTAACACGGTACTGTTTAAAATGCATACTCATACCTGTAGAGACAACAACTGTCGCCCGCATTAAGGAAGTTTCTTTCCCACAATATGCTTGCTTTGCTACAGGTTATCATCTACCTTTTGGAAGAAATGAAAGTCCAAATACCAATAATAAAATAAAAGTAGTAGTCAGAGATTTGCAACTATGCAACTCTCAATGTGAAAAGAGTAGAAAGTTAATGTTAAGTTCTCTCAGCTGTTCCAACTCCCATCGTTCTCTCTTGCTCAAGGCACTTTCATGTTAAATAGTAAGAGACAAATACCAAAAGCAAGCAAGAACTTAGAAACAGTGAATATCAGAACTTCTTAAGATCAGAGTGAAATCTAAGCTTGATAAACATTATTGTTGATTTAATAATCTAAACCACTGGCAATATTTCTTGTGTCATGGAATAATGGAAGACAATCCGAGAAAAAAATCTCCAGATATATTGATTTAAAGGAGAGAAGATGTCTTCAGAAAGTTTTCAGAACTTTTAACAAGGAGCTCACTATTGTGAGAGAAAATTGTCAAAGAATTACATTTCTGAGAACACTGATATTCTGAGAAGCCTGTTGTAATAATGAGAAGAAATTGGCTTTTTTTCTCCATGTCTTACACAGTCTTTTGCCATTACCTGATAAATTCCGTAGCACAGATATTACAGTCTGCACCTATAGACTTGATTACTTTCCTTTGAACAAACCCAAGTTCTGAGCAAGTCAAAAGTTTTCTTACATCTAAACTAAGAATCAGGAATACAGCAAATACAGATATCTATTGTTCCACATAGGTCATGCATCAGTAGCTTCACAGTCCCAGTACAATATTTAAGATAGGTACACTGAGTATTTGTCTCTGCCAAACTAGATTTCACATGTGTGTTATAGCACACGTGGTATACCAAATGAAGCAAGCTATACATGGCCCATAATTTACAATCAAAACTCCAGTTACAGCACAGGCACGGCTTCAGTCTGACCTCTCTCAAGAGGGTTGATACACACCTGCAAGAAAAGCTTGCACAGCAATGTATTTAGGTGTCCCTGCCCATGGGATGATCTTCAGCTCCTTTCCAACCCTAAACACTGTTAGGTGGTAACCACCGATTCAGTGCACGCAGGAAGAGCCATTAATGAAACACCTTTCATGATGAGTAATTATATGGGGTTTGCATGGTAAAGTGTTTTTTTTTTTTTTTTGGGGGGGGGTGGGTTGAAGTTACAATGATGGCTTCTATAAGAAGCTGTCAGAAGCTCCTGCCATGTCCAATAGAGCCAATGTCAGCCAGCTCCAAGATGGACCCACCACTGGCCAGAGGCCAAACCAGTGACAGGGGTGGTAGCGCCTCTGGTGCAACATAGAAAGTGGAAAAAGCTCCTGTACAGGAGCAACTGCAGCCAGAGAAAGGAGTGACAATACGTCTGAGAAACAGCTCTGCTGCTACCAAGGCCAGTGCAGAAGGAGGGGAAAAGGTGCTCCGGTGCTGGAGCAGAGATTCCCCTGCAGCCCATGGGGCAGCCCACGGTGAGGCAGCTGTGCCCCTGCAGCCTGTGGAGGTCAATGGAGGAACAGATTTCCACCTGCAGCCTATGGAGAACCCCACACTGGAGAAGAGGGATGCCCAAAGGAGGCTGCGACCCTGTGGGAAGCCCAGGCTGGAGCAGTCTTCTGGCAGAAGCTGTGGCTCTGTGGAGAGAGGAGCAGGTTTGCTGCAGGAATTGTGACCCTGTGGAAAGGACCCACACTGGAGCAGTCTGTTCCTGAAGGGCTGCAACCATGGAAGGGACCCATGCTGAAGCAGTTCGTGAAGAACTGCAGCCCATGGGAAGGACTTGGGTTGAAGAAATTCGTGGAGGACTGTCTCCTGTGGAGGGACCCGATGCTGGAGCAGTGGAAGAGTGTGAGGAGCCCTCCCCTGAGGAGGAAGAAGCAGCAGAAAAAGCATGTGACAAAGTTACCACAACTCCCATACTGAATCTCCCTACGCTGCTCAAGTAGAGAAGGTAGAGAAAATAGGGAGTAAATTTGAACCCAGGAAGAAGGGAGGAGGGAAGGTATTCTAAGATTCAGCTTTTATTTCTCATTACCTTACCCCTGATTTCATTGCTAATAAACTGAATTAATTTTCTCCAAGTCAAGCCTATTTTGCCCATGACAGTAACTGGTGAGTGATCTCTCCACCTCTTCCTGTTTTTATCTTGATCCATAAGCCTCTAGTTATGTCTGTTTCCCTGTCCAGCTGAGGAGGGGGAGTGATAGAGCAGCTTCGGTGGGTGCCTGGCATTCAGCCAGAGTGAACCCACCACATTCATGTTAATAAGCTCAGTTTATACTCAGAGCTTCAGCAGTTGCTATAAGCAAACGCCTTCTAATTAGATTTTTAATCACAAAATTTATATTCATAATTTAGCTATTTTTCTTAATCTAGCTCTAATGTAGTTTAAGAAAACAAAGATTATAAAATGGTAGGCATTAATGTAAGTACTCTGAAGCAAATCAACAGCAAAATCAATTGCTGTGAAAATTCTGCAAGAATTAATGTGTTACAGTCATCCAAGAAGAAGTTTAACTTCAGGCTTGTATTTTCAGTGTGCGCATAGTGGATATTCAAGACATCTGAATAAATTAAAAATAACAATGAAATTAATTATAGCCCTGCAAGAAATAAAAAATGCTGATATCAGAGCTAAAATAGTCTGTTATGTGAAGCTATTTAAGGCACTTTATCATTTCATTTTTTGGGATGCTATGAAAATCATAATAATACTTGAATTGCAGCCACAGACAATCCGAATGTGACAGCTGATCAGCGAAGGTGAGCTTACTGGACAAACTCATAAGCAAAAATTAAAGAAAATCATACGGGAAAGAAAAGATATCCAACCCAAATATTAAAGTCAAACTTCAGAGAAATCAAGCAATGGACACCTAACATATATTTGGAGGACAATGGAAAATTAAATCAATTTATGAAAAAAGAGGCCACTGATTCAAGTACAAATACTTAGGCATCTAAATCAGGAAATATTGATGATATTGATTTTACTTGTCTTGGCAAAACATCATCTTGCCTTATTTTGAGCATAGTTATCAGAAGCACAATATTTACTCATAGAATCATACGACTGCTGTTCGAATGGCCTTCATGATGTTGTTCCCTCGAACCTCATGCTCAAAATGAGATTATCATCAGCACTAGATCACATCAGCCACAGCTTTGTCTGAATCTCAAAAAACCTCCAACAGAAATTCCGCTGCCTCCATGGATAACCTGATCTGATGCTGCATCACATTTCTAATAAATATTTTTCTGGTGTTCAATCTGAACTTCCCAGTATGAAGGCCCATACACCTTCTTAAACACATGCCACTGCTGAGAACAGTATAAATTTGGTGTCCTTTGTAACTACCCTTCAAGTAGCTGCAAGCTGCCTTTGGATAACCTTTCACCTCCTCCACAGCAGACCAAGCTCAGCCCCAAGCGCTTATCACTGATCCTGTGCTTTAGGCCCAGGACACCCTCATAGCCCCTTCCCAGGCTCCCGGCATTCCCCTTGATCCAGTAGCTATGGTCACTTTGGCACAAGGTTTGTTTCCTTTATGATAAAGAGTGCTTGGCTGCTTCCTGCCCTGCAGTCCCTTGAAGCCACCAGGCCCTTTCCAGCAGGGTTGTGACCCTGTCAAGTCACTCCTGACCTGTGCCAGTGCTTCAGATTATCCTTGTCTGGACTTCAGCATGAGCTCTACTAGTGATATGCTCATTACCAGATGCTAGATAGATGCTGAGACACCATTCTCTACACTTTTGATCCCAGCAGTGGAACTAGTTTTCTGCCCTAGAAAAGACCTACTAGTCTTTACACACTGCTCAGGTTTCCTGACTGGAATTCAAACTAGTGGTTTTTAAGTGTAATCTGCTAAGAGAGATTTTACACAATAAAGGGGCATGGGGGGAGATTCTTGTTTTATTTGACATTTATAGCTTTTCTTCTTTCTTTAGCATGGATATGGAAAAAACAATAATTTCAAAATTCCATGCAATTAGTGAATTTGCATATTTCATATATTCATAAAGTTGTGGTTTCTACTGAAAAATCATGGTTCTGAACTAAAGACAGAGAGAAATACGAAAGAATGATGGTGGGTGTACAGATGCAGGACAGGGTTAGCTAAGTGTTTTTTGTTAAGTCCCTTTAACTGTATGTGAACTTCTGACAAAACAGGAAAAATACAGACTTATAAGGCAGCGGAAGACACATGTCAATAACCCATAAGAAGCCTGCCTTTCAAAAAGGAAAGACATGAAAACAGGATCACTGTAATCACTGATCAACTTTAGGAAATAAAAATTTTATGATAAAAGATTACTTAAACCCATCAGTTAAAGTCTGTATATAGTCCTTGGCTGCTGGTCGCTCATAGAATGCAATTTTAAAGTCAGCTTTTAATGTACACCTCGCATTCATTACATGATAACCTGGGCAAGTCATTGATGAAAAGCCATAGACAAAAACATGAGAGTTTTCCAATAAAACATGGCAAAATCTATTTAGTTAAAAAGTTTTGCCACCTCTTGAGATGCTACCAAGGAATTGCTTCACTAGCATGTTTCAACTTTTCTAAACTGTAGGCAAAATGTTCTATTTCATTCAAACGGCGTACACGATGCTGTCCGCACATGAGTTCACAGAAGCAACAGGTGATAACTCATAGTTGCTTGAATGAACTTGCACTGCACACTTTCTTATTTTCCTTTTTTTCTTATTGTCTTTCTGACTGTTGTAATCTTGATCTTAGTTTAGGATTATATCCTCTAAAATGTTTACTTTGAACTGATTTTTAATGTATATCAAATGTATATCAAAGAAAATCAAAGGAAAAATTAAATTATCTAGTGGCATGGTTATGCAATATAAACCAAAACTTACAGAAACAATACTTAGAAGGTTTGCAGGATCATACACCTATATATTAGAAAATAGCAGCTTAACAGCCAAAAGTATTACCTCAATTCAACATTCTTATGCTTACACATTACAAAATAGTGGTTAACAACACGATCAATATGACTATATTCCAAGAAGATAACTGCCTTATTTATTGCACAAAATTGGTGCTTCTCAACTAATGAGTAGCTCTTTAATATTTTATTTACCTTCATTGTTGATTGTGACTACGCGTTTTATTTACTGCATATTACACAAGTCCTGGCTTGCACTACAATTGCACACATGATTATAATTAAAAAGAAACAATGGAAGCGAAAGTCAACTCATTTAGTAAGGGATGAAGAAGCTTCTTCTAAGAGGGAGCAGGAGAAGAATGAAGAAGAGGCAGCCTGCTCTGCAGCAGAACAGTCACAGGAACAGGAGAAGAAAGGGACTGAAATCATAAATGAGACAGAAACCACATAATTCCTATCCCTAGGTGAGTTGCAATATATGCAAAAAAGTTTCAGCCATCAACCTGTCAAGAAAATTCTTAGTTGGTTACTCTGATGCTGGAATATTTGGGCCAATAGTCAGGAATTGGATGGTAAGGTAGAACAGCAGCTGAGATCCCTTGCTAGCAATAAAGCCATCAGCAAAGGTATTGTAAAAGGTGCAGGAGTGTTCTCTTTAGAGATTATTCCTGTCAAGTGTGAAGAACAGGTATCCCCGTAAGAAAAATCTTACAAATTCCTAAAGAAAATGGACCACTGAGAGAGGTATCCAGTATCTTTGCTGGAGGTGGCCAATAACAACCTAGAGGACTACCAGGTATGCAAAAACCTGGATAGAATCTGGTCCACATGGTCGATGTGGTAGATGTTGATACAAAGTACACCAATGTTGTATGCAAACATCCTGGAGATAATGAGTTGAACAGACTCAGAGGTACCAACTGTGGATGGATTAGCCAGCCAAATCAGAATTCAAACAGAATCTCACTTCTTCCCTACAGTCTTGGCTGTAGAGAAACTGATTCAGCATTGTTCCAGAAATTCCATAAGGGTGGATCTTTCTTACCCACACTGACCAATGCCTTAGCTATTAAGAATCAGCCTTTTTCTGTTCAAGTGCTGGTGGTGCACACCACATGTTACCCTGTGGTTCTACATGCATGACCGGGGAGGAGAACATGAGCAAGTGGGATGGTGATCCTACCTGAAGACTAGAAGCCTTATAGGAACTGCAAGAAAAAACAACAGCAAAAGGCATCTACCCAGGAAAATCACCATTTCAGTGCCTGCTGGGCAGAGCAGAGGGGCTGATCATACTTTTGACCCTAGTGAAGAGACTTCTGGTTTGCTGTTACAAATTAAGTAATGAAGACTCCAACCAGGAGTAGAAAGGCCCTGCCTTGAGGCAGGCAGAGGAAAGGGGCAACCAAAGGCTTAATGGATTGAGCGGGTTTTATGACCTAGCACATCAGCCCCATGGCAGCATAGAGCTCTGGTGGACACTGGTGCGCAGCATACACTAACACCATTGGATTACAAAGGGGCAGTGTACATCTGTACTTCTGGAATGAAATGAGGATATATGAGACCTGTCTGTGTTGGGAGCTGAGGTAAACCTAACTGAAATGAGTGACAGAGGCGACCTATTGTGCCGGGTCTGGAGGCTCCAAATATCCTTGGCACAGACTAATATAGGAGAGGATACTTCAAGGGCCCAAAAGGGTACCAATGGGCTTTTTGGCCTTGAGTATAGAGACAATCAAGCAGCTGCCTAGCTTGCCTGGACTCTCAGAGGATCCTTTTGTTATGGGGTTGCTTGCTATAGGTTAAAGAACAGCAGGTGCCAGTTGCTACCATGACAGTGCACTGATGACAATGCGACACCGATCAAGGCTTGCTGGTCCTACCCATAAGCTGATTCACTAACTGGAGAGTGAAGGAAGAATGAGTAAGGCTCATTCAACCTTTAATAGTCATATATGGCCAGTGCAAAATTCTAAAGGATAGTGGAAGCTAATACTGGAGCATCTGAATGAAATCATGCCACCACTGGGTGCTGCCATACTGGACGTCCTATAATTCCAATACAAATTGAGTCACAGAAAGCCAGATGACATGCAGCAACTGATACTGCCAACACATCTTCCCAGTCCTTTTGGCAGCAGACTGCAGGTCACAGTTTGGTTTAACTTGGAGAGGTAGCCAGTATACATGGAATCCACTGTGCCAGGGGTGGAAACACAGCCCTACCATCTGCCATGGACTGAATCAGACTGCACTGGAACAAGGTACCCACCTCAATGAGCTGGAGGACAGGGGCAGTGGACAGAATGAAGCCCCCATAATCCATGGGGAAGTAGTCAGCAACCTGCTACACTTAGACACTTAGACACACGCACGTCTATGGGCCTGGATGGGGTCCATACAAAAGGACTAAGGGAGCTGGTAGAAGTGCTCATCAAGCCACATTCCATTATTTATCAGCAGTCCTGGCTAAACAGGGAGGTCACAGTTGAACGGAGGTTAAGAAATGTGATGTCCATCTACAAGAA
>WYDI02019526.1:0-53849 GCA_009867235.2 Psittacus erithacus | reverse complement strand
GTGAGGTATCCCTGCCCATGGCAGGGGGGTTGGAACTAGATGATCTTAAGGTCCTTTCCAACCCTAACTATTCTATGTTTCTATGATTCCTCTGAAAGGTAACAGCAGCAAGCAAACATCAGAAATAATATAGCAAATATTTCCTGCAAATTGGAAACTTGATTCCTCAATTTATTGTCAAAACCCAGCTATAAAGCTCAGATAAACCCCTAGACTGAGCGAGGCTTTTTAGCTTTATCCTCACAGGAATCTGTTACCAAACTATGCCTGCAAATATGACTGCTATCTTACTCAAACCTGAAATAGAAAATAGAGCAAATAATCCTACTGACCCACAATCTTCAGTTCAGCATTTGCATAAATAATTCCATGTGTGTTTTCTGCTATACACTGGTACATGCCGGCATCGTCAAAGGTCAGACTTTGTATTCTTAGTTCACCTTTCCGGAACTAAAACACAGAATCAATAAAACAACAAGATATTCATATAGATTATGTATGCTGACAAATTTATACCCATTCCACATATCTTTTATTTTTTTTTTTTTAGGGACATCGTTCAGAAAAGAGTTCCTCACATAACATTAAGACACCAGTGAGATTTTATTTTACCCATGTTACATTTCAGACTTTGTGACAATCTGTTCACCTTCTTGTTTTAAAGACAGACTTGGTGTCTATCCATTTAGATGGAAAATTCTTAGCTGAGTGGCACTTGACACACCTACTCTTAGGTCCCTTGTTACCATACTGATGTAAACACTACTGATTCAGAAATAAGAAATAAGAAACAAGAAATGAAATTCATTTTATGCACATAAGCTTTGTTTTTCTACACTCACAGTTCAGTACTTTCCTTTGTATGTACATCGTTTTACAACAGTAAAAGGTCAAAGCAAGTCCCATTGAGGTAGAAGTTTTTCAGATGATTCCTCTGAGAGGCAGCATAAATTATTTTCTATTACATTGTTTTAACATCAAAAGAAAATACAGTAAATCAAAATAAAGTGCTTAATTATTTCTAAACAATTGTGTATAAAAGTACACAAAGTGTGGTGGTGCATTTTGTAAATTACAAGTAAATGTCTATTTGTTTTTGAAAGATCATGTTAATAATTTCTGTTTTCTTGTCAAAATCAAGCCAAAAAGCTTTAAACCTTGTATATGAGTAAATTGGAGTGCATGGAGCAGTGGAAGATTAAAAGAATACTATTTAACTGAAAAAGATTAAAGGAAACATATATCCTGCACTTTAAAAAATGTTTAAACCAGATTTTCTGAAAATTCTTATTTTTTGCCATGTAAAACACCTAATTAAAAATTATCTGATTTAGAAACAAGATACAGTTTCAAGGCCATTCAAATATTTTTGCTATTTTCCATTTGGAAATCATCTCATAATATTAACACACAGCATTATCTTCTGATGTACTGCTGCACAATTACACACCACTTTCTGCAATCCAGCATGGAGATTTTGTCAGTGAAAGCCAAGTTGAGTGGGGACCATCAAGCAATTCACTTGTTAAATTGTTTGTTTGTAATAACTACTGAAGCTAGAAAGCAGCATTGTTTTTCCTGGTTTAAGCCATCTCCATATGGCAGATGGTGATACCCCTATTCTCCCTCCAAGCTCCCACATTTTCCTTAAAATATAAAGCTCCTTAAAATATAAAGCCAAAACAATGCTGTCTCATTGTCTTTTTTTGCTTACTTGCCAAGATAAGTGCCGCGACAGCTCAACAGATGCAGCCCTTTTCTATCCTCTTTGTTCTTTAGTGGCACATCATACAATAGATACTAAGCAATAGATACTACATTGTTGAAATGCCTGGACAGAAACTCTACTTTGGTTAAACAAAATATGCAATGTAATAAATTTAAATTATCAAATGGTACTCATTTAAACCTCACATCACCTAAAATAATGGAATTTTGCAATAGTCTGTGGCTAGGAAAAATGTGAAAAAGCACATGATACAGGAACACTGGTAATTTAAAAATTGCCCTTTATTCTCTTGTCTCCACTGACTCTATTTTGTCTTACACTTTGAAAGACACACTCATGTTTAATGTGGTAAAAAGGATTATTTTTGGAGATAAAGCTGATAGACACTTTTTTCCAGAGAGAAGAAAATAATATTTAGCTAAAGAGGACTGGAGAAAAAGGTATCTCCACCTCCCAACATGTGGTCAAAAGTGAAGTTCATAATTCAGACTGAATACTAAATAGCCTAAAGAAATGCTGAATTCTTCATATCCTCAGAAAACTGAAGACGAGACTGAGATGAAACTTTAAAAATTAGATTTTAATGTCTAATGCAAGTGGATCAGCAAATATTTGTATCATTATGATTCATTTTCTTTTAACCTTTTAATGATGCATGCTTCAAAAAATAATTTTCATCAGCTAATCAATCAATCCTGTATTATCTATGGCAATATACCTACCGCGACGCCATTCTTCAACCACCTAATTGTTGGAATAGGCTTGCCTGTAGCTACACAAGGCCAGTAGAGGTCACTGCCTATATCCTTCTCTGTATCGTTGATATGCTCTACCCACTCAGGAGAAGCTGAAAGATAAAAACCATGATGACTAGTAAATATAGCAGATACATATTTAATTAGCATTATGTTGTATTAATTCCACTGCTTTTTCACAAGTGTACAAAGTTATGTTACCACTTACACCGACCTGTCGATTATACAATGTGGAAATTACTCAGTAACACCATAAAAATGATACTCAAATGACATGAAATTGTGCAAAACCATGTAAGTGCTGAAAGGGTCTCTAAGTAATAATTTTCTTGCTCCAGAGAAGCTAATTAAGAATTTAATATCGAAAATGCCCCAGCATTTTTTGTTTTGCTAAGCAAATGAGCCTATTTAATAACTTTATCTATTACAAACAGTAACAACCTTCCCACATCAATTCTGAATTTATCCCAGTGAAGTTCAAGCACTTAACTAAGGATCTTTACTCAGCAGATTTTCTGCACAGTCAGTGAGAAGAGACAGAAATCTCCAGAAGGTAATTCAGATGTTATGGATGACCTTTTCATGCCACAGTTAAGTGGCACAAGCCTCAGCCAAGGAGTCAGGTTACTTGGGATGATTCCACTATGAGCGGCAAAATGCAATGTTTTGGTTACCTCACTTAGCCAAATGCATGAAGAGGAGGGACAGAGGCTGGAGGAATAAATAGTTGAGTGTAAGTAGTAAGAGAGAGCTATGACAGAGAAGACCAACAAAAGAGAAAACAAGTGTAACAAACCTAGTAATCTCTTTTTCTTCCTGGAAGTTCTTTCACTTCAAGTACTCTAAATTTATTTAATTTCCATTACTATGTCATTACTATGTCAAGGTGTATACACAGCTATCATAACCAGACAAATTAAGTAGTTGTTCAATTAATACTCAAATGTTATGTCTGGCATTCAACGCATGAGTGTGGATATTGCTCTATTAGCTTGAACAGCAGTGTGTCAAGATGATGCTATGAGTCAGCACTGACATCAAGTGTGGAAACAAAGATATCTGCAACATAAGTGAAAGCAACATAGATTGTGAAGAATAAAATTGTTTTACTTACCTTGTACATAGACTCTTGCTTGATGTTTATCTTTTCCTTTGTAGTTTTCAGCTTCACACTCATAAAGTCCTTCATCTTCATACTGAATATTAAAGATCTTAAGAACTGCACCAGACATGCTTATCTCAGCAGTGGCTGGCATGGGTTCAAGGTATTTACTCCATCTGAGTTCAGGAACCGGACTTGAAAAGGCACAGTAAAGTACAAATCAGCATGTTCAAGAACTGGCTGTTAAATTGCAGACTACAAAATAGCTTTTGATGATGAAACATGTCTTTTCATTCCCTGAAGTATGAAAGCAAATAGTGCTCTACAATAACTCTAAAATACACTTACTTCCCAAGAGCAAAACACTCCAGCGTCACGTTTTGCCCTAGGAGAGCATACGTGTCCTTGAACTTAACTTTGATATCAGCGGGATATACTTTAGCACCTAAGATGAAAAAAGAGATTTTCAGGAAAGGCATATCAGAAAAGAATACAGCTCAAGAAAAATGTTCATAAAATTCCAGACAAAATCATTTGCATGGAGCTTGACCGTTCATGAGGTCTGATTTAGCACTGAACTTTTAATAGTAATGCAGAATTGTTTTATTCAACAACTAGTTATCTTTCTCTGCATGGTAATGCCTAATATTTTTTACAGCACAATGCTTTAACATTTACTTGCATTTGAAGTGTGATGATGTACTGTGCATGGGGGTAGAAAAAAGCCTGAGTCTCTCTTTTCCACAGATTCTTTTATGGAATGGAATATTCTGAATTATTATGAATTTAATGTTATTATCTTAGTAAGGGTAGGAAGGATTAGAGCCAGCAAATCTACACCTTAATGAGGGAACAGGGATGCAAATGTAATCAAATCTACCTACTGATGGTCCCTGTAGGACTCCTCTTGCAGCTTTAGATTAAGATCTCAGTATGAGTATTGGCCACCGAAAATGTGGACAAAGATCACTGATGTGTAATTACTCAAATTCAATTACAGTTCTTCACTGGAATATGGAAAGTTTAACAGATAAAAGGGTCACTGAAATCTTGATGAGTAGCTTGTGAGATTCTAGTGACTGACAGTCTGAAGTGGCAAAAGGGAACCTGGTTACCATTTGGAAAATATGCAGTTTTCATGAAGAAATGGCAGAGAATTATCCAGTAACACAAAGTCACATAGGCGTCTTCGGGGATTAGCCATGAGACACAAACCTCTTAGGCCACCATTGGACAGGAAATTTCAGCAGGGGAAAAGGATTTTCCATTTTCATGGGGGACTTACTGGGAAAAAAATAATTCGTGAAGCTGTTCATTAATTTTTACATGAAGTTTCTGCTTTACAGTAATATCACTTAGAACCCATGACAAGGTCAGAAAAAATATTAAAGGTTTTGGGATGAGTACAGGGGCTTATCACACAAAAGAGATGGTGACTCTGGGGATGAGAACTCTGTTCTTGATAGTATGAAAGGAAATTTGTAAATGAATTCAGAGAGATTTCCTTCACAGAGATTTCACTGTGGATGGGAATGTTTTTAACCTCTGTACCTGGGAAACTAAATAACATTGTGCAGCAGACATTATAACTTGCCACGTACTTCTCCTCACAGAGCTGAAAGTACTTATGAATGAGTAAAATTAAACCACAAACATTTTAAACACTTTTCCCAATAAATACTTACGATCAGACTGGGGGATAAGAGGAATAAATTTGCTGAATACACTCTTTGTTATTGATGGGCTGGACACAAAACACGAATAATTGCCCTTATCTGATGCTTCTACATTCGCAATGTAGAGATTGCCGTTCGTCTGTGACACAAATCGTCGTTTGTCCAAAGCAATGAATACTGGGAACTCGTTTAGAAGCCACCGATAACTGAGGTCATCTGGAGGAAAATATTTTCTAGTCAATATTAAAAACTAGTACTATCAACTACTTAACTCATGGAATCCTGTCTGAATATAAATTACTTCACTCTGATGTCTAGCTTAAAGGTCTTTCCTTTGGGAGAGGCAGCTGCGTGGGAGAGAATATAATATACATGTTTCAGCAGCCAGCTAATACCTGTCTACACTGAACACAGGAGTACTGCTGCCATGAGTACAGATTACCGAGTACCCAGTTACAGTGTGTGACGCTTCGCTTGGGCACAGCCTTCCCATAGGAACTGGAGTGGAGTGGGAGGAGATGGGCAGCTGGGTCTTTACCTCACACAACTGAGAAGCTGGGAAGCCCTCACCAGCCTTGCAATTTAGACAAGACCTTAGAATATTTTAGCTAGCAGTGTATCTCAGTTTTTTAATTCCTTGCAATACTTAGACACAGAGTATAAAAACTAAAACATTATCCTATTTTGCAAGACAAAAGAGATGCTAACACCTGAATTCAGCCCTCTGAATGGAACTGCAGATACTTGAGTTTACGGGCAGAACTCTTCAATAGGTAATGATAAGAAAAAGGCACTTCCAGAGCATAAGTAATCTCAACTGGTGCCTACTGCTGTTCCATGACTTTAACAAGAGCCCATGGTCATTTCTGTTCAGGTAATTTCACTAGATGGAATGAAACTGGGCCTTGCTAAAGGCCAGCAGAAAGCCTGGAATGACAGAGTGATACAGTGACATGTACTCAGGTCTTTTAATGGTAGAACAAGTCTCCCCTCCATTATCAAGATTAGTCTGAGTAATTTAGGTATCAAAATCTATTTGCAAATTGAATAATATCCTTTATATATAGTCAACTATAGGCATATATACAAAATGGAAACCTAACCTAAACGGTGATTCTCAAGCTGCATGAAAGTTACTGTTTAAGTAAAATTAAAAGAACCTTTTAAAAATAAATATTTATTTTTTTCCACTCTTAAGCAGTTGAAAATGAAGCATTTTATGCCAAATTACCTGGGTAATGGTAAGGAGGCTCACAAAGAAGCACTGCTCCAACACCTTCTCGCACTTTAACCTCATAGCGCTCCTCAGGTGGAAAGGGATCCAGATCTAGTTTAAAAAGAATGGGGGAGGAAAACTGGGTTTTTAATACAAGAATTTATTATTATTTTCAGCCCTGTAGACATTAACATAGAAATACAACAATATATGGTAGATAGATATCTGTGGACCCGTAATACCAGTTTTGCTCATTTTAACTTCATCATTATGAAGTGTAATGAATTTTTTACAGTAATTTAGTCATCATAATCATAAATGCCAGAAAAAACACCCTTGTGCAGATTGTATGTATCCTTAACAGTAGCCAAGTGATCTACATTTGAAGAAGGAATCCCAAGAAGAGAAAGGAAAAGAATTTTAGGTTATTTTTTGATTGGTTTCTCAAAAAATGAGAAATGTTTAAAAGTCTAAAATGACCTGGCCGCCCTCCCTGATAATCCCAGCAGCCAAGGACTGCTAAGCAGCTAGCTCAGACACACCTTTCGTATCACAAGTTTGGAACAGAAGTGACTCAGATCCCAGGACAGACCTTAGCCAACCCTCTTTAAACCAACTTCCATGCAGTAGGGTAGAGACTGGGTAAAATCATAAAGAAACAAATCCTTCATGGAGCTACACATCATCCCACAAACCGTGAGAGAATGGTAATGGTATTTTTAGTGATAAGACAACAGTTGCAACAGGGGCAATAATGGCACTTTGCTGCTTCTTTTCACTCATTTTATGCATCCAGTCTGACATTAAACTATCTGCATCTTGAGGCAGGGAAGCTTCTCTTGTGAAGCTTCTCCATGTCACCAAGTGCAGCAAGGTTGTAGAGATCACAACTGGAGTCCTGCTCTAAATGTTACTGTGGTGCAAACAATATGTGCATGACAGCCACATGCACAGCCTTTGAATGCAATATTCTACCACAGGAATCATCTAAGCTAACTTCACTCCGATTACTTCAGCTTTCTTCAGTGGTAGGCAGCTGTCCAGTCTTGCTAAATTGCCAGTGCTGGCTCTGAAATCTAACTAAAACTTAAGTCTAAGATCAGCCAGCCAGAAACAATAAAAAAAAGTCAGGACAGAGCTGCATGCTAGAAGATATTTAGAAGGAAACAGAGACTATTCACTATTGTAAAATGCAATATATAGTTAGATGGCTCTAGTAGACACTTTGCATTATCTAAAAATAAGTAATTCCTTAACTATGAAACAGCTGCTATATTTACTAAACATGGTACAGGTGAAGGATTCCTCTGAAGCCAACCACAGCTGTCAGACCTGAATGACTACAAGAATCTAAGAAGCAAATGTCATTAAGTTTTGTCAAATGTATGAAAAGAACTCCAGGAGAGTTATGTTCAGAGAAAGTCACCTCTTGCATTGAAATACTAATGGTTATTCTGTTCAAACAGACCAGTAGATAACACAGATCTTTCCAGTGACTGACAGGATCCTGGCTGGATCAATGCCTACATGACAGGCACTATAATGGGCCACTCTAAGGACCTTTTTTAGGACTTCTGATTATTATTTTATTTATTTTTACCTTGTGCCTTAGTGCAATTAATGTATTCAGCTCTCCACAGCCAGCTCCCGATTAATTTAGAATATTAATCGTTGATAACAAAGAAACTCAGTTTACCATATGGATTCAGTAAGAATTAGCTATTTGACCAGGCAGGATTTGTACTCGAAGCCAAGGAAGATCTTCATACAGACTGGAATACCTCTATTCATATAAGATCTCCAGTAGTTTTGAGTATATTCCCGTTCCACTTGCCAGCACGGACCTTACTACACAACTACCTTGTATGTTCAAAATACTGATTGATCTCTTCCTAAAACATCAATTTTCCTGTTTCCTGTCTTTTGATCATCGTATATACTTGTCACAGTTATTCAATTTTGCTTTTTTTGGAACAGATTAGTGCCTCAAATCTCTTGCTGAAATAGGAAGAAATAAAAATTACAATCATTAGCAAAAAATGTGTGTCTAATTTGATACTGCTTTGCATATGCATGGTGTAGGGTTTGATGAAAAGAAAAACCTATCACTGCTTTTAAGTTATTTTAGCTATTTTAAAGTGCAGACATTTTGTTTATAGCATTCTTGATTAACTTCTGAATATTTAGGACTGCCACCACAAATTTATAGACATGGAAATAGACAGGCAATTTGTGTACGTAAAACATTATGCTAGTCCTGAAATAAAATAGTCTATACCAGGCGCAGGAAAGTCATTCAATTATTGAGATGAAACTGAATACCTTTTTCCCCACCTATGAAATGCTCTGTTTCTGACTGGGTTTTGATATCTTCTTTGCATAAGCACTACTTAGTTATTACTCAATAATTCTAATGTGTGATTCCATGAACTCTTAATTGGAAGAAATTCATTTTTAGCTAGAATGAAAGAATTAGCATAATCACTGTACTCCTATAAGCATACAAGCAATAGCTAAAGAGTATGCAAATTTCTCTTCCTTGTCATACTTGCAGCCTCTCTGCTGTGAAATTGCTGTGCTTGACTATTCTGAAACTGCTTCCCAGCAAATAGAACAGTGAATCATCTCTGGTTTTGCTCAGCACACACCAAAAAGCCACTAAATACTCCTGCAGGATAAAATTCCTTCCTTCAGGAGGATGGTGTAAAAGTTAAAAAATATTTTAATGGGTTTTAAAGCACTGGATCTAAAAGATCCAGCTCTACTAAAGACAGTGTTCTCAGATGTTCTCAGCATTAAAAGGCACACAGGCCTGTGTGAACGGTCACTGGTAAGAGAGGATTCATTTTTTGTGGATTCCTGTTTTTGTTCTCTGATGAAAAAACACATTGAGGAAAAAAAAGCATCTTAAGGCAAAATAAAATAAAAATCCCAAACAGTGTGTTCAGTCAGCAAAATTTTACATTACTTTTCTTGTAGTACATGTTTTTTACAATGCATGTCTCTGTTGACCGTGCAGGTCTGTGCATAGGCACGCGTTCACAAGACTGGTTCATGATTGTCAGAAGCTGACAGAAATGTCCCCCAGCAGGGTCTTCATCACAGCCTAGGAGTCAGGGAGTATGCTTTACTAGTGAGTGTCCTGCCTTCCTCCTGCAGGCATCTCGGTTGTGTTTGCACTGCAACAGCACCTCATCGCCATAGGTCCCCACTTGCATCTTTCCCGTGACTATTTCTCCTCAGTTCCTACCATATCTAAAAAGAGTTTGGACATTATTATCTCAAGATCTGGTTCCATAAGTCTCTTCAGTTATTAATTTAACAATAACTCATCGAGAAGGATGATGTGTCAGCTGAATGCTAAAAAGTACAAAATGCTTACAAAACTTACTATGTGTTGATCTCTGCAGACCAAGCCACTTAACATATTGTTTTTACAGAGTAATACAGCAATAGCATATGTTAGCAGAAGACAATGCAGCTTCTATACTTTGACATAAACATTGACTTACATCCAAAACTCAGAGTGGCTTCACTGCTTCTGACAGTTCCAAAGATATTAGATACTACACAGACATATTTTCCGGCATCCCTTGATTTCTCTGGATTATTGATAACAAGTCTGCCTCCCACCATACTGTAGCGCTCCTTTGTTAAATCAATGTCCCAGTTGTTGAGTTTCCACCTATTAAAAAAAGAAAATCCAGATGTAAGGTTTGGCCCCAAAACCCAAACCTGGTAAGAAATACGATCTGAAAAATAATCATAGATTGTGATAAACTATACAGGAAGGTACGAATATACTTCTATATATGTTTTATGTTTTTCTTCAGTAAGAGCCACAGACTTAAACTCCATAGATGTTTTAAATATAACAGTCTCAGACTGCATTAGCCTTCTCAGAGATGCGACATAAGTTAAAACCTGATTGCTGACCACGCAGCAAAAGATACTTGTGCTGGCTGTGAACAAGCTTGGTAGCAATCAAGTACTGGATTGCAAACATATCACCAAATAGTTATCTAAGGCCAAATTAGCTAAGAAAATACTCCCTCTGCATCTTTAAAGTATGGAGTAATGAAATTTTTAAGAGCTTTTTGAAAACTTGCTGTAGGGGATGAAAATGTTTCATACAGCCTAACATGCCGGTGAAGTCAGCGCAGAGACAGTGGAATGCCTGATTCGAGACCTACTTCCCACATTCAGAAAATTGTTGGACACTCTCGCTTTAATTACTGTAAAACCCCACAGACAGTTCCCTGAGTTTCTGTAACTTGCTGTTCAGGAACTAAGAGAGGAACTATGTCTGGCCCTTGCTGATTTAAAAAAACTCAAAATACATGGAGTGGGAACAAGTACCCGCCATCTATAGCTCTGTATCTATTACTGTGTCCACAAGGGGGAGCCCATAACCTTCGCTGATAGAAACAGCACGTTTCCTGAACACAAGTAGGGAAGATAAAACTTCAATACATTTAAATATCATAAAATTATTTCGGTGTAAATACTTTTTTGGCACAAAGTAAAGATAGGCATTAATGTTTGAAAATGAGAGTGCATGCCCTATGTCTTCCTTCCTTATCGAAGATGTACTGAAATATATAGAATACTCATTTGGAAACTGAAATTGCAATTGTGATAGAAAGAAACGATAATAAAGGTGATATTAACAAAAAATAAAAAAAAATAATGAAATGGCAGGATTTTCAAGATGCAATGCACAGCATTTGGGTTTTACAAGATTTTAGAGGCATCACTTCAGTCCTATGAGACCTACTGCATATCTGTATTACAAAGAATAAATCCTCTGTTCAGAAATACCTAGGAATAACTGTCAAAGGAACAGCTTATACTGCAGTAAGAATGTGGCAGGAAGGACTTTTCTACCTCTGAGAAGGAGAATGTTGACTCATGAGCTGTTGGCAGGCTGAGAAATGAAAATAATATATTGACGTAGACTAAAATAACAATGTGAGGAAGTAAGAAGAGCTCTGGAGGTGCAAGGCAATTCTTCCAGAGTGACTTTGCTAGATCAGATTTTGTAGAGCCCATAACAGATAGGAAGAATGCTAAAATTTATGTAGAGCCCATGATCGCTGTATAGATGGCATGTTTTCATAGTCTTGCAGACAAGATGGGGGAGTCTCTGAAAAGACTAGAAGTGATGGGGAAGAGTATCAGGAGGGAACTGAATCTATATGTATCCGATCTCTCTGCACTTTCAGTCCTTTCTAAGCACAGGAAGAGCAAACAAGTGCAATGGCAAAATGCAGTGTAGAAAAACTTGTAAAGATATTAGAGACGGGGTCATATTTAAAAGGGGTATTGCAGTTCTCCCTGAAATCCTTCAACCACAGGTGGGTCAGTACAAGTAGACAATCTGTAAGCATACTTAAAAAAAAGGCAATGAACAATTTAAACACATTTAAAAGAATGGCAAGCAGAACTGCTTGTTCTGTCCGAGAAGCCAGAGTCTAGGAAAACACTTCAGTGAGTACCAGAGGCGGATCATAGGATCAGAAAACAATTTAATTAAATTGAATTCTTTTACTGGCAAGAAATTGTATCTGCCCCTTACTACGATGACAGCACTGTTCTGCCCATGACTAGCTGTAAATCAGTCATGGTCTTAATAGTGACAGTCTTAAGGATGTTTTCCGGTATGTAATGGGCAGATAATGGCCAATAAACTCATATGGATACCCAGAGGTCACACAATAAAGCAGAATTGCTCTGCTAATAACACAACCACAAATACTGTGAAAGAGGTTATGTGTGAATCCCTACTAAACTAGTTGAAAAGTATTTCTAGAATAAAGTTTTTAACGTCTTCAGTAGCAGAGCTGACACATTATTGACCACCTCTCTACAATACAGTGGATGCAAAAGCGACATAGGATGTAGAATATCCAAGTTCAACAGCCACTCATTCTTCTTTCAGAGTAAAATACAGCAAAAAAAGCTGTTCTGAATCAATAAGAACAAGGGCTTAAATGTTCACCATCCTTACCTAGTAACATGGTCTCTTAATTATTTTTTAAAGATAACTTTTTTTTGTTTGCATCTGGATCAATATTTCTTTCAAAAGCTGAAAACATCTAACACAAAAGGAACGTACTGTCTTCAACACTGATGACATTTGGGCAAACTGAATCAAGCTTGGTTCTTACTCAGAAATTGCAAATCTCTCAATTTTTCCTTGCCTTGAAGACTTTGTATCATGTAGCATTTGTAATCCTTTTGTAATCCTTTTGTAACCTGTTAAGGCAGCCAATCATTTCACAACTGAAACCCTCACTGAGTAAGATACCTAAGACCTGAAAATCAAAACAAGAGAGGTTACCTGTAAGTAGGAAAAGGAATTGCTCGAGCTCTGCAGTTCATTGAAACTTGTCCATCTGAAGATTCTTCTGGATAAATGGTATCAACAGGTTGCTCCTCAAAAACAGGTCCATAGCCTTTGTTTCCTTCCTCTGAAAAATTGGTAGTTTGAAATTAATCGCTTTTTAATTAGCAGTCAACCTGAAGATGAAATTAAATCATACCTTCCACATAAAAATGTGAAGGCTAAATATTGAGTACCCCCAAATCAAATTCTATATGCATCAAGAAAACCAGAGTAGTAAGGATAACAGAAGTGCTGGCCTTCCTTCACTGCCGCTTGCTTCATAGCTCCCTTCTGAGAACTAAAGTAACTCAAACTATATTCTTGTGCCTTCTCCACTCTTATTTAATTATCATTATGCCAAATGTGGTTGAGATAATTATAAACTGAAGTTATGCCCTGTAGAAATGCAGTAAGAGCAACTTATTTCAGAGGCCAATAAATTCTCATCAAACAGGTCCAGATCCAAAACAACTATCCAAATATTAGATGTTCCTTATTTATATCCTAATTGGATCTAGTGATTTTTACATATTCAGAATCTTTACTGCACCAGACAAAGCCCCCTTATGTTGGAGATCAAAGCTGAGAATTACGTTGTGCCAAGAGCATACTTCTGTCTTTCCTTTCAAGCTCAGGTATATGTATATGTTAACTTTCTCCCTTACAAAATAAAATAAAAAATAAAAACCCCCACACTGAAAATAATTTAAGTTTTTTAAATTCAAGCACTTGAAGATGAATAAATGTCAAACAGTTTTATCAACAACCTATTTTTTTTTAATCTTTATCCTCCATTTGCTGATGCTACTGTAAAGGTTTCAGGCTCTGCCCGCCCCTACTGTACTCCCTTCATCCTTATTTCCTGGGGCTGGAACTAGATGATATTTAAGTTCCCTTCTAACCCAAACCATTGCATGATCTCCTCCAAACATGCAAGATTGCTCTCTGGCATCTGTAAAAGCAAGACTAGGGGCAATAGTGGAATGATCTGGGAAAATTCTGCTCAGTAAACCCAGGATGGAACTGGGGTTTTTTCCTGTGAAAATGGCAAATGTACATTCCAGGTATAGAATGGCACAGTGAGGAGGTAAAATTTTCTGACAACACAGCTGTCTAATTCTCACAGGTCTCTACGGAGACTGAACTGACAGTATGGACACTTGTAAGCAAACTCATGGGAAAAGCAAACTAGTATATGACTGCTACCAGGTTCACTTTCCAGTCAAGTTCAGAGCCTTCCTCCAAATCCTAGAGGTGCCAGAAGTCTGGAAAATGACCTCATAATATGAGGGAAAAAACCCAAACCAAACAATTTTCCCAATCTCTTCAGAGATGGCTGAATCATTTTATCTTAAAATTTCCCAAAGCAATAGTTAAGGACAGAAAAATCCTAACATTTCACAATAGTATCTGTGGGGCCCATAAAATCCACAACATGTCTTCTAATACTACATTTAAAAAACCTTCACAGATCGAGAGATAAAATGGCAATGCAACATATTCATATCCTTAAACCTAATTATGGTTTTGTACCATCCCCTTAAAAGTCTTGCGTTTGGTTATAAAACACTCTAAATTAAACAGTTTTTAGAAAACCTAAAAGAGAAGAAAGAATCTATCTATATAACTAAAGAATGCAAATTGTCAATGTTAAAATATCATATATATGGAAAACAATCCTTCCACAGCTATCATTTTTATTGTTCCTTTATTCCATATTCATAGATAGACACTGGATTACAGCACCAGCAGAAGCCTGGTTACAGATAAAAAGTAAGTTCCCTTTCCAGTTCAAGTTTGGGGAAAAAAATCACCTTATGCCATGAGGGCAGGAGCAGGTTCAGACGACATTGTTATGCTGCTACATGTATGGTCAGGCAACTTCATTTTAAAGAACTAACTCATGTAATGAGAAGTCTTTCAAAGAAGCAAAAGAATGCCCCTAGAAAGAAAGGAAGAGGTTTTGAAAAATGTTCTTTCTTTCCTGTATTAAAGCACAATTTGATGTAAAAATCTACATAGTGCTAGATCAAAAGAAGCACCTTCAGCCTGAAAAGGCAAGAGTCACATATTTGCTTGGAGCCTGGAATGACTGAGCCACAAACCTGATAGCACTTTCTGTGCAATTTTTAAGTATGAATACAGAATAACAACGGCCCCTAGCAGCAAATAACCATACGTATCCTGTACAGCTGACTCTTTCCACCTTAGGACTCAAATGATATTATAGACCACTTACACATTTAACGGCATAAATTTTTAATGCTGCCAGCACTATTAATTATACTGAGTGAATGTCTGCTTCTCACACCTATCAAATATGCTTTAGAATGGCACTTCTGCTGCAATCTATTATGAATCTGGTTTCAGATGCCTGGCAGAGCAGAAAAAGATACACAGACTGAATGTCAGGTGTGGCAACTGATAAATCTTTCATACTCAGATGTAAGGCAAGTATGGACTAGTAATATGAAACAGTAAGGAGGAGAAAAGTGAAGAGAAAGGGTTTTTGAAAGGATCAGCAAGAAAGCTCACACTTTAAGTGAAGTACCCTGTCTATGTGAGGATGATTAGAGACAGAGAAGGGCAGACTAAGAGTGCAAGGAAAAAGATCAGCTTATTGTATTTGTGCCTACAAGAAAAAGGGGAGAAATAAGTTGGACAAGAAAGAAGGAAATGAATGCATTAGGTAAATTAAGGATGAGAAGAAAAGCACGTTTCATCTCTTCTTGTTGTGCTTTAGGCAAGAGGATGGACTACATGACCTTTCAAATATTGTTACTGACCTATTTTCTGTGTACATTTCTTGTGATTTACATTTTGAATTGGAGTAAAGGCTCTCATCTAATTCTGAGTATTCGAGGTATTCTTCAGTAAATTCTGCAGTCAAGGCTCAGACTTCCTGACAGTGTTAAAATGTACTAGGAAGTCTTCACAAAAGTTAAGACAATGTCTACACAGCTGACGAGATCATGGATCCGATATAAGAATGGTTTTTGCTGGAAGGTGGCCCTGTCATCCCTTCTCCAGACAACAGTTTCCAGATGGGCAGTGTCATTTTCCCTCTAGACATTCCTGCAATGTTGCGTGTCTGACTTCTTAGGTAGCTGATAAAGCTAAAGAGAGTAGAAATTTATTCAATTCTATTTTTCTGGGTTAGTTTTCTGCCAGTTTACTGAAGTTGATATGTTCACTGATGAAGAGTTGTGCCAGTGCAAAGGGTGGAATAGAGGCAGAGCTACAGGCTCTCACCTTTTGTGTGGAAAAATGTTGTCTTATTAACTGAACCATCTGAAAGAACTACTGCTTAAGTAAGACACATATATCTGAAAGCCTTACTACTACTTACAGATGAGCTATAAGATTATATTAATGCACCTTTATGTCCCTGCACAAGCCTGTGAGAGATCATAATATAAAATATACAACACATTCAGAGAAAAGATACCTAAAGGATGTCTGAAAATAACAATCAGAAACCACATGAGGCAGTTCTTTTCAAGTCATCTCAACAAACTCTAGCAGAAGAGGAAAAAGGAAGGCACAATAAAAAGGCTTAATCAGTGCATCTTGATTCTGTATGTATTTAATTCAGGAAATGTGAAATTTTCTATATAAACATATTTTTTTTAAACTAACTAGCTTTCAAATTACTTAATTTTGCATGGTATACACTAATGCAGAACACAGAGACAAAAAGGTTTTCCAGCCCATATACAGTCCTGTTGTACTACTTGTGTCTTAATCCTCCCACCCCCTGCAATTAAAAACAAATCAGTACCCAGTCATCCTTGTATCAGTCATCTGTAGAACTCCCTTCTCCTCATATCCTTCCACGTCCAAACCATTTGCCCATTTAAATGGCCTTGCATCCTCTATGCACCCTGCTCCTGGCTCTCCCTATCACATCCTTCTCCTCTTTGATAAGGAAATTATGTTTATCTATAAAGGTAATGCAAAACTTTTCAACATAGCCACCATAGAGGTCCACTTCTTGCGTCTTATTTTCAAAAGCCTAATCACTGTCTGTTGTTGTTAGAGAGCATATATCATTAATTCAGTATCTATTTCCATAATAAAATTCTATATAAACTTGTTAATTCTATGTATTGTTCTAACTACACTGATACTAAATTACTCATATCAGGTATAAACTGGCATACATTTAACAACATAGCAGACAAATTCTGACTTGATTTTTAAAAACTGAATGACTTGAGCATAGCTGCCCTAGTTATAAGTCACCATAGCATTGGCAGGAAGAAGGGAAGGGACTGATTTGCCAGAATCTAATGCACTTATTGTAATTAAGAATACTCTACATTAACTCTGTAACCTTTCAGCTTACAGGTCTTCATTAAAAAAAGCATTTAGGAAAATGATTCATTCAGTTCATGATATTAGGAGATCTCCTTATATGTCCTTTACATTGGCTCGCTGCAGACAGGAAGAAGGTTGAGTAAAGGTGGAGAGAGTACTGTCACTTGGTCAGTTTGGGCTTTGAGGATCAGAAGAAAATATGTGGCAAGAACATTCCAGGGATGAAGCTTGGGACGCTATGAAAAAGAAAGGATGCGGGTGCTAGGTCTATGGCTATCTTGTGGGAATGGCAAAGTGATCTTGGGCTGCTTTGACATTATCATGACTAAAAGAATTTGATATATCTACAGAAAGGAGATGGCATAACCAGAAAACTGGTTGGGATTCAACTGGTCAGGGAGCCACAGGAACTGAAACAGAGAAAAAGGAAAATTCATGTGGTGCCAGGAAAATGCTGTCCAATGTAGACATCATCACATAGGTATGATTTTGGGGCAGAAATGTGGACAGTCTTAGGGGGAAAGTAAAGGAAATTCTAGGAATTCACTATCTAGGAAAGGGTGAACAGGGCTCACCTGCACACAAACATACGCAAGCAGACCTCAGCTTCTTCACTCTTCCCAACTTCTTTCTTACCCAGCCCAGTTAAACAATGCTTGAAAAACCCTGTTCTGAACAAACACTCTGTGGTTTTTTAACATCTGTCTGATTTATTAGTTGTTCAGAAAATCCCTTACCCACTGCTTTTCCTTGCTTTGGCATTATCCCCATTGTGACAACACATTTTTGTCAGATTGCTAATTATCTAGGCTTTTCGTGTCCAGGTCCCAGCCTGTCCGAGACCTGTACTCCTAATATTCAGGGCAACATGCCTTCCATTTTTTCAATTCTGATTTAAATTCCTTTTGATTTAATTCATTTTAAGTGCAGCAAATGAGCTGCTGAGTTTCTTAGTAGTAAAAATCACTAAAAATGAGTGACTGACTACCTGGTAATCCTCCCTACCTAATCTTGGTAGATCCCACTAGATCTACCACATTGAATTATCTCAAAAGGTGTCTTTCTGACTGATTCTAAAACCCCTCCAATAAGTAAAACTTCATAATTTATTTTAGCAAATCTGCTCCAATGTCTAACAATGACATTACAAGAGTTTTCTTTTTAACATCTAAATTTTAATATCTAAAGATCTTCAGCATTCAGACCTTTTTATTGAACTTTCTAATTTTAATAAAAGGTCTTACATTAGATCTGAGTTTACTGGCCTCTTGGTTCTTTCCTTGTATTAGTAAGAAATAATGAGGAGAAAACTATACCAAGGGCATTTGCATGCAATCACTCATCTCACTCTTCATACGCAATGGAAGTCATAAACATAAATATAATATTTACAACCTACACAGTATTAAGCAGCCATGCCAACCTGTTACTACCACAGGCAGCATAAAATACTGAACTCAAAACATCAATTTCAGTGGGTTATAGTGCTGAGCAAAAAAAATCCTCTGTTGAGAGACAGCAGGGTTGGTTTGCGTCTTTTAATACCAGTCATCCAAATCACTTTCAGACAAGTCAATTTATTCTACTATTATCTAATTCAGACCTTACATGCATCTAATTAATTTTGAAAATTGATTTTACTCATAGATGAAGGATAATGTCATGAAGTGAAGCTGCTTATAATTGTGGGCACTGCTCTATGTGTGATCAGAACCAGAGAGGGAAGTTAAAAGTATGCAGATTATTAAAGACTACCGTGATTTATGGTTTTTAGTTCTTAGGAGAAAAGCAACAGTTCTTGGGGCTATTTTTCCAATATAGAAAATGAAATAAAACCTAATTATTTATTTTTGTCTTACTCATTCTCAGCTACAGAGATGTGCAAACATACTGTGGATGTTTTCAGGAGCTGTTTTATGTGTGGCTAATCATGGAACACACAATGCTCTTAAAGGTTTGTCTTATAGATAATTAGATTTTGCAGTACTGCAGTATCTCAAACCTTAATGAAATGACAGAGAGGAGTTCAATAAATGAATTTGAGACAAAAATAGTAACTCCTTTCTTCTTCCTTTCTACTATGACTACTTTCTGGTCTACTGTAAAAAATTTGAAGTAAGACTCTTGACATAAAACATAGGATTTATCTCACATAATTTTAAAACTTAGGGATTTTGTCTGAACTACTTACATGGCTTTCTTTTGAGGGATCAGACAAGCATTTCCACCAAGTTATTTCGATATCCCATTCTCTCTTCATTAACCATGGAGAAAGCTGCATCACATACCTTACATTCAGATGGTTAAAATAAAGTGTGACAAATCTTCCCATAAGAGAGTATGGATTTACTTGCCTGTACCTGTGCAACATGAGCTGTAGTCTCCCAGATGAGCCTGCTAGCCAAAACCTGCTTCTGGCACTGAACTCAGAATCAAAGCCTCTTCCTGGGGCTGAACCTTCTGAGGTAGCTGAAACACCCTCACTAGCAACAACAGGAACAATAACAGCAATTTATGTCCCATTTCTTTGACTGCTAAGTTTCAGGAGGGATGGCACAGCCTACTCCTACAGCTGATGAAGGATCTATCATTATAGGCTTGGTTTTACTTATTTTGCAGCAGCATCTAGAAACCTGTGTGAAAGGCCAGGGAGCACAAGGTCAGGCACTACTAAGAAAAGAGTCTTTGCCCTAAAGAAATTATTATTCCACTCCAGTGCAGCACCAGAAGTGTAACTATGCTTTGTGCTTCTGTGGTCTGCGGGGCTCAAACACTCAAAGAACAAGGAGAAGGTCAAGCGTGAAGAGATACTATAGTCCTTACACCCTAATATGTCAAAGGTAACATTGTACCTGTTCCTTCTTAGCCAAATTGGAATATCCTCTAGCGTATGTTACAGAAATATACCTTTTTCTCCACAAACCTTATGCAGAAAAGTATTGAAATAGTGATATTATTAAGCATATAGGAATATAATTTCCACCATATCAGCTAATTCATCAGTTCCTTTTCAAATATTTCCTTTTTTTTTTTTTTTTAAATTCAATACTACAACATATCTTTGACTGCCAGCACAGATACTGCGTTTGGATCTATATATAATATATCTCTTAGCACAGGTTTAATCTGTGAAGATCCTGGTGGTAAAACTACCATCTCCTTGGATATCTGACGCCATGGGACTGTAAAGTCTGGAGAGCTTCTCTAAATCCATTTATGAAGCAGAATTTAGTTCTCTGATTTAATGTGATATCAGATACGGTAAATGGGTATGTGTGAAGTGTAACATGGCTCAGGAGTTCAACAATTTTCTATCTGAGGAGAAGGCTGGGAATCTGAGAAGACTGACCAGTGGATCTGCACTCTACCACCCCTGAGACAAGCATTAAAGACCTCTCGTATTTTTTCAGGAACTTGATCCATCATAAAATTTAAGCATATAAATTGATCCGAATCAACACGCTCACCTATAAGTGAAATGTTAATCACATGTCCAAGCCCTCTGCTGAATGCGAATCAACTTGATTCTCAAAACACTACAAACTGTGGCATGAATATTGATAGAAAATCACAGTGGAAGGTTTTCCAAAGGTCAATTGTCAGTAAGAAGCTAAACCAGGTGGGAAACCTCAAGATGCTGTCATTCTCACTGTGCACTGATATACAAATATTTTAACTAGCATCTTTCTTTTTGTAATGAGCCTTCCCTTTCTGTCGCTGCTTCCTGTACACCTCTCTATTTCCCTGGCATTTAACACTGCTGAAAGTGGCTGTGCGAGAGAGTCATTTGGTATCACTCTTCTCAGTATTGATCTGCCTGACAGTATTGTATCCTGTTACAAATTTTCACATGAGAGAGGGACAAAGCTCTGTTGACACAGCACACGGCTAGATTAACCTTGAATGCTAACAGATGCTGAACAAGAGAGCCATGGACTCATTCATTATCTTAACTACCACTAACTTGTCAGGTACCATGTCAGCATCGCAAGGCTAGAAATCACTTGATATTTAGAAGTAGCTCTTGCGCTGTGTTTTCAGTATGAAACAGAAATTATGACCTCCTAGCACCTGAGAAGCTCATGCTCAGAAACAAGATGGTCTGGGAATAAGCCAAAATATCTCTACTGGGCTCTCAGGAAGGTAAACATGACACTTCATGTTTCTGAGCATTATGATGGCAAAGCACATTACAATTATTTATTTACGTATGTCAGACACTGCAGTAGCAACCAAGATGCTACAGAGACATCAGTTTCCAAGAACCAGTCAGCAGTTAAACAGAAAAAGTAAACACTCCAGCAGTCCCACTTCATATTATATGAAAGGGTTAGATTGCATTTGGGAAGGCTGCTTTCAGTCTTTTCTGGACTGAAAAGAGCAGGAGAAGTACTCCTGTCTCATATGCGCCAGTGAAGTCCTCAAAGAGCCATGTTGTTAATTACTTAGTTTCTCTTTTACCGTAAGTATCAGGCAGGAAAAGCTCCAACCCTTGGCAGAGTTAGTTTCTCCACTTATGCCTAAGAATGGCAGAGTACAGTTTGCTTTTCTTCTCAGACTGCCAAAGGAATGCCAGCCAATACCAATTATAGTACTTTTAAACATATTCACATTTGCCTTTTAGATACTTAAACCATTTAGATTACTCTTCCTTAAAAACTTAAGTGTTACTTCAAAAGTGACTTAAAAGTCTTTTTGACCTCATGGGAAAGCCAATGCTCATCAAATTAGGGATAAAAGTGAATATGTTGTTCTACACAATCTACCCATACCAGCCTTCCAAGTTCATATGAAATACCAGCAATTCAGCATGCTGGCTAATAGCATCCTCATGGACACATTGAAATAACTGCCCTGCATTGAGAGGCCCTCTGTCTTACTGGCTTTCTTGCTTTGCCAGCTTTCACAGAAGCTTGGGATTCTAGTGATTTTTGAAAACATAGCATTAGGTTCACTTAAAAGCAGAAGTGCTTTTGATGTTCATACCCATGGATCGTTATCTCATTTGCCCAACCCAGAACAGACACTAGAGTGACAAGCTCCTTTTTGAGGCCTGATCTGACCCAAACTCAGGTACTGCCTTGGCTCTGCGCTATGAAATCCCAAGGTAAGAAGCAGAACAGTTTGATCAGAAATAAAGTATCAGAGGAATACAGTAACATTTTTTGCTACTGATTCCTCTTACAGCCAAATGCAACCAAGTATTCACTAAGCACATGAAATATAGGGCCTTGCAGCTTTTAATTGCTCTTGAGGAGGAAGAAACAAAACAAGCCTATTGCTGGAAAAGACTCCTAATTCTTTTGGTGCAATGTTATTATACCAGATGAAGATACTCTTTGGCTCACTTTGGATGTACTAGATGAAGGAAAAGTTTAAAATTCAGAATTAGCAACAGGATATAAATTTAACGGGAAGTCAAAGGCAACTTGGAAGTATGTTGGAGAAAGCCCATATGTCAAGGGAAAGAGAAGAAGAGTCAAATATTACCAGTAATAGGGATGAAATAACTTTTTTGGCAGTGGACTGAAATCACCACAGCGCTCCCTAAGGAGTAATTTACTGCTCTCATTGGCCTTGTACTACTCAGAGTGCACTCAAAAAAGCAACCCTTATTATAACCATCTGTTCTATTAGCAAATGAAAGGCCAAATTACTTATGCCTTTTCATCAATTTATACTGCAAGACTACATTTCAAGCACTAATTTACCTGGAAAATAAACATTGTTCCTGTCTCATTGCAGATTATCTCTGCCTAAACCACCGATGCAATGATTTGTGGATTATTTGCTTCCCTTCAGTCAAGTATGTGCACATTCCCCACTGATGAGAATGTCCAATTATTGCAACAATTCTCAGCTTCTGCCTTTGATTACCGCAAAGTAAAACTGGCTCAAAGTCAGGAGGTTTATTCCAAGCCAACTCCAAATTTCAAAAAAAAATTAAAATGTGTATTTCAGTTTGGGAAAAAAAATAATTTTAAATTTCCTGCAGCAGATAAATAGATCAGTTTGAAAACAGGTAAAATCCCTCAGCTTAGAGAGTGTCAGTATACCTGTCAGCCTTTTGGACCGTATTCTGCACATCTCCAGTCAGTGTAGCTTCAGTTTTTCAGCTTTCTAACTCCTTGTTTCCCAAATACTTCTAGCCAGTAAGTCTGAAAGCTCTTGATGCTCACATACATGAATTCTGAATACTTTTAGGGATTTTGGCTGATATCTTTGAACGTGGGATGGGCTACTTGTTGAGATATCTCAAAGGACATTGACCCTGGAAGCTATCAGTTTCTTGGCTTCAGGCCAGTTAATATAGGAAGTCTGTTTAGGAGCCATGGATTGCAAAAACCTTGACTGGTGGCTTCAGAGTCACAGATCACTTTGGCCAAAGGCAACTTACAGGGTAGAACCACTTAGAACTGTGGGTCAAGCACCACAGGAGGCAAGGTGAGCCAAATATGCTTCCAAATAAACCTTATGTTTTGTCAAAAAGTGCTAAAGCAACATTTTGAATATTCTGCTTTCAACATCTGCTCCCAGCTAACTTGACTTTTCACTCTGGTGCTTGGTGTGTTTTGTTACTGAAATGAGAACTCATGATCTATCCCTGATTCCCACATTCTCTACTGTTCACACCGCCAGCATTTCCCTTGATAGTGTCATGTGTGAAAGAACACATCCTAGAACTTGACATGATCACTCTAATTGTGCTCTTTCCTTCTCTACAGTATCTTTCACTTTTTAACCATACTGCGAACACTTCCAAGCAACTCCTTTGTATTTCATCTTGGTTATTGCAGCTATGTATTTATCTGGATCCCATGATGTTTTAATAACCAAGAAATACATTTGAAAGGAAAATTTGCTAAGACTAACTGCCAGCAGCTCTAGCACTCACTTGAAATGAGAAATCCTCCAGCAAGATTCAAGTGCTAGGGCAGAACAAAAAGTGCAGAATCAGATTTATATAATCCAGATGGGTGCCACAAACAGAAACAGACTTTCTCTCAACTAAAATGGATATTTAACTATTTATACAAAGCAGAGCAGGACCAAGAGCAAAGAGTGTTTGTGCTACTCAGCCTTGCAGTAATACACTGAAAATAATAAACTTGCTCTGATCGTATACCGCTTCCACTCTTCTGTATTGGAGGATAATGCCATATCTTCAGAGGTAGTGGTAGGTGTTATCTTTGGCTTTTGATGAAAAATGCAAGCAAGTATGTATTACACACCAGAAGATAAGTTAGCAATTTTCTTTGAAGGGGTAACAGTACTATTAGAACCTGCTTCTGTTCAAAACCCTTCACACCAAAGGAACCTATTCTTCTTGCACAAATGTAAGACAGCCAAGTATAGTCAAGTGAGAGATTAAATGAGCATTGCTATGAATACATCAATGCATGCTCAAACTGCATGCCATAGCATCATAACCATCTTCATTCTTCCTATGTCACTTGTGACCCTCACACAACACAATCTTCCCATGTCATTTTAAGGCACTGCTAGGAGGTGCATTTGGTACCAAGATTTCTGGTTTCTGAGCACAACTTCAATGTGCATAATACATAAATAAAAGCATTAATCATCTGGTCCTGCCCATGAAGGTATTAACTGAACATTTGTTCTCAGTGTTCTACTCAAGTTTTTTATCCACCAATGTCCAGCACATTTTTGGCTCCTGCAGCTGATGATTTTTTTTGATGCCAACATGGCCAGTGCAAAATCACATGTGTAACATTACTGATGTACATTACATGATTTTTTATTCCCTCAGGAAAAGCACAGTTTTGAAAAAAAGTAGTAAGTTTTAATGTTGGTACTATCAGTAACCCTCAAGTCTCAACAAAGAAAAAGCCCTTGAAACACGTAATAAATACATTACAAGCATGAGATCACAACATTTTAAAGGTCTTGGGTTTTACTAGGCATTGGTATATCCTTCAGCAAACTCAGACATGGAGTAAAGAGTGGTGTACAAACCCTTTATAAAACAAAGCAGCATTCTCAGTAATACAGAAAACACTCCTGTGAGCTATGGACTCACATTAATTTTTTTGACTCAATAACACAAACAATATAGGTTCATAGCAATGAAAGTGAGGTAATGCCTTGTCCTGAGTTCAGCAGTAGCAGTCATTTTTCTCCTTCTTAGTAGCTGGGGCAGTGCTGTGTTTCTGACTTTCGGTCTGGGAACACTGCTGATAACACCGATGTTTTTAGCTACTGCTTAGAATGTTTACACTGACCAAGGACTTTTTGAGCCTCATGCTCTGCCCTGGGAGGAGGGGAAGCCAGGAGGAAGCAGAGACAGGACACCTGACCCAAACTAACCAAAGAGGTATTCCATACCACAGCACGTCATGCCCAGGATGTAAAATTGGGAGTTACCTGGAAGGGTTAGCTCTCTGCTCGGTTCGGCGGGTGGTGAGCGGTTGTATTCTCTTCCCTTGTTATTTCCCTTATCATCATTATTATTGGTGGTAGCAGCAGCAGTTTGTGTTATACCTTAGTTACTGGTGTGTTCTCATCTGAACCCGTGGGAGTGACATTCTTTCTATTCGCCTCCCCATCCCTCTGGGAGTGGGGAGGGGGGGAGGTCAGGTGAGGGGGGGGAAACGAGCAGGCTACGTGGTTTTCTAATTTATGACTAAGCTTAAACCACGACATGCCTCAAATGGTAGGCTAGATTACGCGAGAGTATGAACAGCTCACTTCAGACAGGAACTCATCAGTTACACAAAGAGCCCCCCAGAACACAATAAGGTTTTATGAAACACAGTAGAACTAGTTTTGTGAGTAACTTCGCCCTCAGAGTAAGGAAAGATCTAAAGCCTACCTTGAAAATAACCAAAACATGAGTACACAGTATCTGTGCTTTTCAAACCTCAGTCAATATTCCACATATGCACAATTTAATTATTCTGCTTTTTAAATTTTCTGATCTCAGTTCATGTAGTCTATACATAAGCAAAATGTTTTCTGTCTTGAGAAGAGCTCTGCTTATGATGGCAATCCAATTCATCACAGCAACTAATACTCAGCATTCATTTAAATTGGCATGCAAGTCTGAAAGAAGCTTTATAAAACTCAAAGTTGTTTGGAACAGCTGGAACAGAAACTAGATTTTAACCTTGAATTTTACCTTCAGAAAGAGCTCATTCCCTTTCTTAGAACTGAACCAAAATTTCAGCTGCAAATATCTCTGTACTTTCACATTAGAAATATGACTCCTGAATGTTTTAATATTTATGGCTCCATCCTTATTTATGATACAGTTTACAATTTTTAATTTAAAATTAAAGTCAGTATATTCAGCAGTGCCCCACTGTACTATGAAAACTACCACTGGTGGAATTTTATGGGTTTTATGAATTGTATGGGTTTCATGAATTTTAGATAGTCTCTATATTATAGAATTTTATGTTTAGTGTATTATGGGCAAATTTCCATTCTTCTGGTCATGTTGATCACCTGTTGTCCTGGGTTCAGCAGCAGCAGTCATTTTTCTCCTTCTTAGTAGCTGGGGCAGTGCTGTGTTTCTGACTTTCGGTCTGGGAACACTGCTGATAACACCGATGTTTTTAGCTACTGCTTAGAATGTTTACACTGACCAAGGACTTTTTGAGCCTCATGCTCTGCCCTGGGAGGAGGGGAAGCCAGGAGGAAGCAGAGACAGGACACCTAACCCAAACTAGCCAAATTGGTATTCCATACCACAGCACATCATGCCCAGGATGTAAAATTGGGAGTTACCTGGAAGGGCTAGCTCTCTGCTCCCTCCGGGAGTGGGGGGAGGACAGGTTGGGGGATGGGGAACGAGCAGGCTGCATAGTCTTCTAATTTATGACTAAGCTTAAACCACGACACCTGTGCATAAACAGATGGTTGATATATTTTTTATAACCTAGAGAAAGAATTAATTCCATATACCAAATTATAATAGACAAAAACAAATCTAAAGTCCAGATCTTTTTGCAAGCTTTTAATTATGGTGTCCATTCTAGTAAATATGCTTCCTTGTAGTTTCATCATTCACATTTAGTAATTCATTGTATCTGCACAAATTAATGAAAGCCATACAAACAGCATAATTTACCTTGAAATGCATAAAACTGACAACAGTTACATAAATGAATTAACATGGGAGGTCATCTTACCTGTCAGGCAGAAGACGAAACCAGGTGTAATAAGATGATAAATGAAGAACCACATGGTTATCTTCTGTACAGCGACCACCTCAAAAGGGATTGTGCCTTGCAATACCATCACTCAGAGAGCTATAAATACCTGATTACAGAGAAAGAAAAACGAGTGAATAATTCTGGCATAAGCCTTTATCTCATACCACGCTTCACTTGCCAGATTATCTGTCTAAACTGAACACTTAAGAGTTAATATAAGATGATAGAGTCTTTTGAATAATAAATGCATTTTCAAATTTGCTGGATCAAATTAATGATCTCTTTTATTCAGAGAGCACACTGCTTAAGAGTACTCAGATTTTCCGGTGATAGTAATTAATATGGTAAATGTTAATACTGAACATCCTCTTTTAGACTCATGTTTCTAAACCCAAACTTCCTAAACCAGATCCTCTTTCTATGCACATTTCGTATTATTTCAAATACTAAAATATTACATAGCTTGCAATAAAATAAGGAAAGTCCAGATCCTATCCTACTTCATTTCAGGAAATATTACATTGCAATTAATGATTTCAAAGTCTCTAAAAAGAAAATTACAGCTGAAGTACATTAATCTCTTTCGGGATTCGTGTATTTTGTCTAGTATATAATTCCTTTGAAACTTTCAACATACAATTCTTGATCCTTTGGAAAGGCAGTATTAAATTTGATGAGTTTTCTTTTAAATGTTGAATATAATCATTATTGCCATCTCCTATTTGAAGTTTCCTCTTTTTCCTACGGGAGAAACTGTCTCTATATATCCTAAAATCAAGCTTAAGAAACATGCAGCTTCTTGTAAATATTCTAAGATTTTAGAAGAATTTACTTCTGTAACAGTTTTTACTTCTTTCAATCAGAATATTTTGATAGCTTTTTGTTTCTGGCTGGTGCCTATTTTCTGTTTCTTTAGGGCAATGCATCATCATGTTTGCAGTGTGCAAGTCTCTTTTGTGTAACAGATTTCTTGCCATGAATATATATGTGCATCCTTTAAACCCATCACATCTTGTTCATACTTGTTCTCTTGATTAGTTCTGTTGTAGCACTGGTTAAGTTACATTCTTCACACAAAGCAAGGCTTTCGTTTTATCACTGACAGAATATTGCTGTATCTCAGGCACATGCCAATATCATCCATTCCTCTCAATATATTCATTTTGTTACTATTTCATTTAAAATATGCTTATACATACTTGAATAGCCATCAGTAACATACATCTTAGGACACGCTGCATGCTAATTATGCATTGTGACTTTTTGCAGGATGTAATCATGATGCTACCATTGTCCAGCTTCCCATGCCAAAGCACCAATTATTCTGATCATGGCTTCTACCATTTACTGAGACTCTTGCTCTTTCCAGGAAAGAATTTTTAACAGATTGATCTTTTCTTTTTTTTTTCAAATGTTTAAGATCTTGTTTTAAAACTGCCTTGTTTTCCACTTCCAACACCAAGGAAAAGGCAGTTTTGAATTTCAAAGCACATGTACATACCTGACTCCCTAAGTATGCTTGGGATAAATGATGCTCTGACTAACAGAGAGGCTCTGGTTTGAGCTCCTGCTGGATAGGCCTGTCCTGTGCACATGTCTCATGTCTCTCCTTGAAGTAGCTAAGAAAATGCCTTGGCCATCTGGGCTCACACATGTCCCCTGTCTCTCAGAATAATGCTAAGAAGATGGTGATTTGAGCACACCTCAAAGAGTGAGCTTTTTGTATTAGCTGCCATGACCCTAGCATCATGGCTGTTCTAGGAAAACAGTGCTAAGCAAAACACAGACAAGAACTAAACAGTGATACTCAGAACTGAGATTTATTAAGCTGGTAATGAGCGCATACGCTTACTGTAGCTGGATCCAAGGGGAAGATTTTCCTAAACAGCTTTACCCTCCTGTTTCTGTTGGCACTAAAGTTTTCTCAGACTCTGTCACAATAAGGATATTCACAACTATTTCAGGCATCCACCTTAAAGAACAAAGGTATGGACTACTGTGTCTATACGATTCCTCCAAAAGACTGTGGTAGGTCAGAACAACAAATTATTTCGTGTACTTTTCCAGCAGCCATACCCTGGCTACGAAACTTCTTGTATTCTGACAATGCCTCGCCTGGAACATTTATTTCCAAGTGACATGAGTTGAATTGCATAGTTAGGCTGAAATAATGCACATAATTAAACAGCAATGAAACAGGAACTCTGTTGGGAACAGCAGTAATTACACAGTAACTCATGGTGATAATAAGTGTGCTCAAGCGCATTGACAGAGGAAACTGTTCAGAGTAAACCTGTGGTCTCCCTCTGACATTACAGGCATAGAGAGAAGATCCCTCCTCCCTCTCTTTTGCAGAATTAAGGTTCAATTTTGAAAAGTGACAATATGCTTTAGCTCTCCAAATATCCCTTTCTGTTGGCTTAGAAAAAAAATGGTTTTAACACCAGTTCAAATTACAGTAAATAAAAATTGTGTCAATAAATTCTATAAATACATCCTTATATTCAGATTCAAAAATATCCACCCTGCCAAGATTAAAATCCTTCCCTTGCTCTCACTTGTTTCGACTGAGTGGGCTCTGTGTATATATAGCACATCCATCCCTCCTGATTTATCTCAGCTTTTGGATGGGAAGTGAGGCTGTTTCACATCGCTCTGTTGAATTTTGGCAGAACTGCCTGCTATGAGATGAGACAGCATGCAGGTTATTGCCTGTGTGTCTGAAGTGGTACGGCTGTACATGATGTTATTACCCAGCTGCCCAAGAAGGAGTCTCGGCGTATTTGAGGCAGCAGCACTCGTGCCGGAGGGAACACTGTGAGCTGCAGCTCTCATGTGGCATTATCTGCTGCCTCTTTTGCTTTTACAGCTCTCAAGCTTTTTTCTTCACAGAGTGAGAAGGATATTGTTGCCTCAGCAAAAATAATTCCTCTACAAAAGAATAGTCATTAGTACGACTTGCTTTTCTCCCCTGTAAAAGCAGAGTGTGACTGCATGCCTGGGCACACTCCTCTTAGTCTGCACAATACACTACCCTCACAACAAAGCATCATAATTTAGCAAACGAGTAACACCTTTTTAAAATATGTAATGAAATAAGCAGGCATTTAACTGCAACTGTGTCAAGTTTAATTACTATCTAATGCTCATTAGCACATTTAGGTCCCTTTCGACTGTTCAGTTTCTGAAAAGAGCCAGTCACCACTACAGGGCCTTTGCCTTGCTAGACTCAAGACAACTCCTCCTGGTGTTTGGAGTGCAATCCTCTCAAAGAAGGTGGGGGAAAACTGGGACACCAGCTGCTGAATAGGAAGCACGTTCAATTTTGAACACAGGGACCTCCCAGAACACTTCCAGAGGCTTTCAGTGTCTCATGATGCTTCATTAGGATGAAAGATGTTCCCAGGATACCCGGGTAGATCTGCCTCTCTATACTACCGAATTGCTAATCTCTCAAAATGCACTTTAGGAAAATGTCTACATTTTCTTCCATATTCTATGTGGCTTTCTTCAGGTTTTCACCACACACTTTGGCCTTCATTGAGGAGAAAAAGACACTTGTTTTACAGCCATGAAAATAGCCAGTGTTCTCCATCACTTAATCAAAACATGTAGATGACGTCATCATCTTGGAAGGACATTAAGCATTCATAATGTAGACAGAAAAAGAAATCAGAAACAGCAGGTAATGGAAGTCAGCTGAATAAAGATCATACAAAGATCAGATAAAATAACAGTGCAAATAGACTACATAATCCACTAAATTTGAAATCAAAAAAGGGTGGGAATAGACAAGGGAAAGCAGAGCAGCAGTGGGGGATATTAAAAGGGTGAAGAGGAAGCAAAGAAGCAGAACTGGTGTTACAGAAGACAGCAATGTCACCTGGGACACGGAAGTGATGCGCAGGGAGAACGGAAGCTATAAACCAACCCAAAAGGGCACTTAGAAAGACAGGGAGTAAGGGAAAGTGATGGAGATGAAGCTGTAGGTAGACGAAAGTGCATGAGGATTAGCAGTCACCTCTGTCAATAAATATCAGCATTTTCCACAGAAAGATTTTCCCTGAACAACCCTTGCCAAGGCTTCCATTGCCGGAACAGCATGATCACTGACTCAGCCCCTGACATCTCAGGACTTCTCCCAGGACCCCCAGATGCTTAATGGGCAAAAAGGGGGCAAAGGAAAACGTTTAAGAGCTCTGGTTTGGTACACTTAGCTAGGAGAGGTAAATCAAGATGCTTGTTATGATTCTCACTTCCTGGTATAGTATGATACTTACACACATTCAAGTTTCAGAATTGGTAGAGACTCTGTCCGGTTTAGCCTATAAATAGATACAACAATCTAGAAGAAATCTCTGGTTCTCCATCCTTTCTCAAAACATGAATATATATCTAATTGCAATAATTCACTGGTAAATTAACACAGTGGCAAGTTATAATCAAAGCCTTTTAGGAGCCACACAATACTTCAACCTAATCAGTGTTTTGTATTTGTTTTTACTTCAGGCTCTTTTAGTGATTTTAGTACACATCTAATTGCTCGTCATCTTGGTTTTCTTAAAAGAGTTGGCATTATTTGGTATGATAACTAACTTCTAACAAATCTTATTAGTTGCTCAGTATTTAGAATTACCTTTGAATGTAGCAAAAATAATCACGTACATTGCATATTATTTACGGCATCACACTTTGTCCTTTTCTACATTTAATTTATGTCAGACTATGCCATTAGAAAGGATGCTACATCTTATTCAAAAGTCCAGCTTCTCAAATATTACTCACAACCCCCCTATTTACTTCTAGAACTAGTACCTTAGCCGCTAGCATTTTCTACTCTTCGCTATTACCAGAAAGGTGTAAGACAGTCAAGTCCATTGCTACTGCACAGATTTATCTCATTACAATGGTCTGGATGACTGTAAGTGAAGTTCCAAGCCAGACCTGCTCTTATAGCACTGCTGCATTTACAGAAGATTTTAGATGCTAGCTGGCTAGCATTTAGAGTCTGAAAGTGGCTTCAGTTCCCTTCACAAAGTCTTGTGAAAACTCTGAATTTCCTTTTGATCATCTTTGGGTTCTGTAATTATAGTCTTTGCTTTTGCCAGATCTGTTCAAGTGGAAATGGAAGTTCAAGTTCACTGCTCCCAATATTGCCCACTGGTCCAAACAGTCCCTCATCAACAGTCATGCTTCTAGTATTTTCCATGTGATCATATTTGAAGAATATATCTACTCTCTCCATTTCGCATGAACAAAAGCCAGCTAAGAAGTCCATCAATTTGATGGCTCATAAATAGGATTCTATTCTTGAACAGAATTTACCCTTTCAGGGACAACATGCAATAACATAACAACCCTGAACTTGAAGCAAGGAACAGTCTAATTCCACCCCACGCCTCACCCCAATTACTGATTTATTTTTTTCCATTGCTTACAGGTGATAATAAATAAATAACTAAAATCCAGAATCAGATCATCAATACATTTAGACAGGCTAAATTAATAAGTGATTCTACCACTAATGGACAATTCAACCAGCTCTATATTTCTGTATTTATACTTAATAAACACTGAATTGGAAACATGAAGAACCAATGTCTCAGATGTGATGAGGATGCTAGGGTTGTTACAGGGCTTGGCCCAGTTTCAATGGGAACCCTTAGCTTTGGAGTGCAATACAAAACTTCCGTTCTTTTACAAATATTTATAAATACACTTTTTGTGCCTTCTTTTCCACTTAAACTCTCAAGTCAATATGCTTAAAAGAACTAATGTCCTGGCACACTGATGATCTGCAATATGCTATGGCCCAAAGTTACCTATTTGACCCCTGCCTGTCCCCTTTCTTTAGAAGCTGTGACTTCTCTCCAAGAATCAAGCATCAAGTCAACAAGAAGTTCCTTCTCTAGACAAGTTTTGAGCCATGCTTTTCCCACTTGAAAGCAATAGCGCATATTCTACAAAGGAATAAGGTGTAGCACCTGTATCAAAAAACAAAAACATCAAAAAATTTGCAAAAGATTGCTGTAAGATACAGAAGGTACCAGGGATCTGAATGGGAACCTTACTATATTACAAGATGTTTGCTTTCCGTGGCCATTTTCAAATGCAACATTTTTTCAAGTAGGACAACAAGCCAGTAGTTAATCATGTTGTGAATTTAACTCTCCTGCTTCCTTTATAGTTACGCATCAAAGAATTCTGACCTCAAGAGTCAGTTATTTCTTCAGTCAGTTGCTCAGTAGGCACTTTTGCTTTTTTTGTAGGCAATTAAGAAGCCCTATGGGATTTTTCCTTGCTTGCTGCTACATCATCCTTCCTATTTTCATTTTTTTCTCTCTTTGTTTTGTCTTTCTGTTATTCTGTCCTCTCAGATAGTTCATGTCACTAATGAGATGGCTTAGTTTTGTTATTTTCACCCATAGATTCATTATTAATCAACATTAATTCTTTTCCCTACAAGGTTTTTGCGGCAGCCACGCATCTATCTCATGTTGCAGCTAATCAACAACTCTGTAATGAAGGGTCATTTAGTATTGCTATTATAAACATATTTTATTAGGAAAATTAGGCATCTTCTAATTTCTGGTAAGCCCAACAACTCCCAAAAGCCCAATACAGTTTTGTTACTTTCCTTGAGTCACTGAGCTGCAAAAAGGTTTTGTTTTGAAATACCTTCAGATAATGAAGTGTTGCTTAGTGGTACTTAAATACTGTCTTTAATCATCATGTCAGCAGCAAAGGGTCAGGCAGCCAGTCCTGCAAGTCCCTATTCACACCATTTGCTCTATCAGCAACTGGCTGTTCTTTCTTCTAAGGTAATAAATAAGAAAAAGTTCACTTACTGCTGCCATAACTCACAGGCATTACTCACACTTCTCTGAAAGCATGCTGCTTTGCTGCTTAAAGACTGCCTGGTAAAAACATCAGCAAAAAAATTCAATAAGCCTCCTGCCAAGCACCAAGCACCACACACAACAGCACGCTACCCTGTTCCTACACTTACAAGTAGCTTCCATTTGTGCCTTAAAGCCTAATCAGTTTAACTTTGACTCCAAGATAACCAAACACACCCAAATGCCTAAAACCAGCATGAAAAAGAAAATCAGCCATGAGTACAAATAAATATCCATAATTGAAACTGGGCATTCTTTCATACGATAAACAGGATTTTTTGTTACTTCAGCCAACAACTTTCAAGGGACAAACCCATTAACTTCTCCAGTAAAATTAAGCGTATAATTGCTGTTATCTTGTTAAGTTTCAATTTTATTATAGTTTATAAAGGAAAAGAACAGACTATTCAGTACATAATCTTGAAATTAAATTTTAAATAGATTGATTTCTGAAAAAAAAATTCATTTTAAAAATGCCTAAAGATTATATGAAAATCTTTATCACATTTTTGCCATTTTGTATGCTTTTCACATATTCTTGAACTTACTAATGCCTGGTATTCATCAATAAATGAAGATACCGGAATGAATGGTGTATTCAATAAGTTCATAGCAGATGTATTTATATACATAAAAATTTAACAGTTTGTCCATTATATCTGTAACTCAGTATACCCTATAACATACTTCCTATTGTACAGCCAAAGACAAGCTCAGTGGGAGATTTCATCTTCAAACTGCACGTTTCCTAGCAACTCTCTTTAAATCAGAGTAGCTTTTTTTAAATTTACATCAATCACTTGGAACTGTTGAGAATGCTTAAAAACATCTCTTTCATCCTGTGAATAAACAGCTCGAATCAGACTAGCAGCTGCAAAAAGGAGAAAAAAGGAAAATCAATTCAGTGTTTACTAGAATTTGCTGGTGAATTTTGGAATAATACATTATTTGTGCCTTTTGATTTTAGGCTTACACATTTCAGAATAGATATTGGTCAGACCCATGGGCATTTCTTACAGGTTTGAGCTGCCATCTACCATTTCAAAAAGCCTCTCTGTTTTAAAGACTGCTTTTCATGGATACTTGTGAAGTAGACTTAGTTGTGCTCTTAAGATTGTACAAGACTGATGATGGTTACTCTTGGTTTCATTAGCTATAACTAAAGCATTGTTTCTGTAGTCTTCAAATGTAAAAAAACCCCAAACAAACAAAAAAACCCAAAACATACCAAAACAAACAAACACACCCCACCCCCAAACCCCCCCTTTTTTTAAAGCATAGTTCATTGCCTGCTAGTTATGGTTGATATGTTTCACCTCTATCAGCCCCAGTACAGCCTCAGAGGCACATAGCACCTACAGCTTCAAGCTGACAGAGGGTAGTTTCAGATTAGACATTTGGAAATCACAGGAAACACTCATCAGTTCACAGGATTGAAGCCTAGAAAAAGGTGTTTTGGAGATCTTGTTCCAAGTTTCATACTGTTGTGACAAAAAATACGTTTTGATATGTAAATAAATACAGTTTAGACAAGTCATCCATAAAGACATTTCTATTCAGTTATCAAAGTTGTATCCGTAACTCAATTCCAACAGACTAATTTCAAATAATTACAAACATTTCAGTTGATAACTATTCTTTTGAACATAACATCCAAGTATATTCTTTAACAGACGCTGTTTCAGTATAGTGATAAGCCAACAAATAAAAATTATCTTCTCATTTAGAAGGTGCTGACTGCAAAGTAATGCCATAATATCTTGCAGCAACTTCCTGTTCCTCCAAGCAATAAAACAAGAGTCCCTACAGACTCTGTTTCACAACTGCTTGCAGGTCCTACACAGCTATTCTATATTGACTGCATTTTTGATATGCGCCTGGAAACGTTCACACCAAGGAACCCACAGTATCCAACACAGGGGCTTTCCTTGTTTAGGAGCTCTTGACAAAACAGGTATAATGAAACTGCAGTAAAGCATATCTGAAGGACATGATCCTTTCAAAGCTTGCACCCTACCTGTTTTGATTCAACCTCTAATTCAGAAGTCTCAGATGTAGGATCTAGTAGCATTGGGTTCTTACTCCTGTTTTCAGTACTAAAGAGAGTTCAAATGGTAAAATGTCCATTGTCTTTGCTTGCTAAAACTTGATCAGACTTTGTGAAATCTACTGAAATATTACTATTGTGTCCTAAATGTATCATACTTTGGCCAAAGAGTAATGCTTCTTAATTCTTGATGCTCTGCTGTTGGATAAAAGAGTAAATATTATATTTTAATTTTCCAAATAATTTAAATTTATTTGGGGGTTATTTATGACTAAAAGTACTTAACAAACAAGGTTGGTCACTTAAATTGTACTGTTAAGTACTCATGCAACATTAGCTGCTCCAATTTTTCATAGACTGGCCCCACAATTGAAGGGTAATATATGCATTATGTAAGGAAAGGGAAAGCACATTATCACCTGCAGACACTGCTGTACTCAGTAAAAGACAAGTAATCAGTATGTATTCTATGGTTCTATGATTCTGATATCTGAGGTGCTACAAATCTGGAGCATCCACATATTAATGTTTTTAATGAAAATAAATTATAGATGCTTTAATCTATTAACTTTTATACATACTTTCTACCATGCTTGCCTCCATCCTTCTTTCCTGACTTCTTCCCAAAGTGCTCAACTTCCCTTAATTTCCTCAAATATTCAACCGAACAAATTTAACTGGAGAGGCGTGTAGAGCACTTTTCCCATTCAATATATCTGGGGAAAAAAATAAAAGATAAAGCTACCTCCCTGATGAACCTCTGCAATGACAAAAGAAGAACTGACAAAATGTTACTCAGAGTAATCAGTATCAGAAATTAAAATATCATCCTTATTTTCATTGGCATCTCAGTGCTTTTATACTGACAGAGATGAAAATATAGTCCAGCATGCTTTACTACTACATTTAAAAAGGCAGTGTGAAAGATGCTATTATATATACCTACCAAAACCTGTGGACCATTTATCTGTGGTCTGCTAATGCATCTGTCAAATGAATCATTCTGGCAATAAGAATTTGGTCATTTGGTCTATTTCTCAAAATATTATAATAAATGTTTTTTAAATGCACAACACGCACTGTAGTATTAATTATGTTCTGAAACATTCTGAGAACTTTGGGGGGGTCTCCTTTTGATAAGAAAATTTTCTAATTCTTATTATAGTACCAACAATATGAAAAAATCTTCTAATGGGGGTGATGTCTGCAAAATATTTGAGATATATATATCAATATACAAATTACATAGAACACATACACAGCTTCTGTGCTGATTGTGTAACTGAAAATTCCTTTTCTAAGATACAGAAATTTGACAATAAGTCAGTATTAATTTAGCTGAGAGATGGCTTCTTACTTTACTGTTCAATTTGGTAGTTTATTTTAATGCTGCAATCTGGCTCTTCTTTAAAAGTAATCCCAGAAATGCATTGGGAAATTTGAAGAGCTAACATTTCAGTATTTGTGAGCCGCCAGAGAATCTGAAATCCAAACTTTTGCAGATCATTGTTTGGACTCTTAAGCAGAAACAATATAGGGAATGACAGGAGCATACAGTCCTCTTCATGTGGCGTATGGGGACTGAAGGATTTAAATAGAAGCACAGTGGAACAAAAGAAATAATATGATGGTTTAGGTTTAGGACCTCAGGACCAGGAAACCAGGAATAATTTCAGTGCAATCATTTTGACGTGTGCTTTTTCAAGCTGTTACTTTTCAAATTTAACTCTGGCTTTACATTTTTAAAGTGGAAATTGAATTAAGATCAGATACTGAGACATTAAAAAATACTGAAAGCTAAATGTTTGAGATGTGTGTTAGATTTTCTATGGAAATAAAGCTTTAAGAGTTTCAGAAGGCACAAAGCAACCTTCACTCCAGGAGTCACCGCCTCCCCTAATAGAGCGTGTAACAGAGACAGCTTTCAGATCTACCCTAACAATAAGGCTTCCTTCCTCCCTTTTCCGGTATTATAGTACTACAGTGCATTTTTGCTTGGTGTGAGCACACTACTCAATCATTTATAAGATAAATTCTGTGGACATTTTTTGTGGACAGAAAAGAACAAATGACAGTCCAAAGCATCAGCAATAAAATGATAAATAATATAAATTAATTTACCTCTTTGTTGTACATAAGAATTGAACAAATACTCAATTTCTCCCACTTGACATAGGCAAAACCCCCTTTGCCTCTAACTGCTGTAACATGGTCAAAATGGGTTTATGGATATAGACAAAACAAAAATTTCTCTTTATCATCTATGCTATCATATTTGACACTGGAATTTACAGTTGAGAAGATCAAGACACACTGCCATAGTCTTCCAGTAAATTATGTGGAGAATACACTTTATACTTGCTCACATGTCTTATCAGAAGAAAGGTGATTAGGATAAGGGGAAAAAACAGAGTAAGCAGATGTTTTTTTCTTGATCTTCCTCTGTCTTGATGAGTGTTTCGGAGTATACAGATTGAAGAAGCCAGTTACTAATGCACAAGATTAGCATTCACAAAATAATACAGTGCTATGTCTATAATGTACAATGGGCCAGACAATTTTATTACTTGCTGATACTTTTTTACCTCCACTATTCTATGCTTCATGGCACATTTAAAGACATATGCTGACACGTCATTAGTGTTTTTAATGAAAATGCTTGCATTTAGCAATGTGTATTTGTCTTGCATAGTGTGAATCTATGACGAAAAAGAAATGCATTTGAATTAAATGAGATAAGTGCTCAGGTGATAGTCCTAAGTGACCAGTATCAAGAGGTCTAGGTCTCCATTATGTTCTGAAATAAATGGGACTCGTCCTACATCTCATAAATTTAATTTAACCCATCTAGTTAAAATAAAATGTAACACCCATAACAATCTACAGGTACTAATACTAAACAAAATACTAAGCAAAGCAATATATTTACAAATCAAAGCTACAGAAACAAGGTAGTGTCAAAATTAGACTTAAAATATTAAATCAGTTCAGTCTTCACATTGGCATCACATCAAGTAATCAATTCTTTTAAATGCTAAGAAGGGTTCTGTGGAAGCGACTGCCTGCTCTTGTGACAAAAATTAATAAAATAATGGATTTGACTAAAATCTATATGTATGTTAAAGATCTTTCGTATAACTTCGTATTCAAAAATGAACATGTATCTTGAAGACGGTTCTAAAGGGTGATTCAATGCTTAAATCACAAACTTCTCATTACCAATTTTGCAGATGTCTTTTTTCATTGTCTGTGTGGTATATAACCCACTGCTCTTCCTAATTACCAGCAGACTCAGGATAGCTCTTAAAAGCACACTCAGGGGGAAGCCTCTTACAGCAGGCATTGTAAAAATTTCCTTCAATTCAAGAAGCTACTTTAAAGAGTCTCTTTCTTAGATTATATTTTAGGGTTATTCTGAAACAGGAAACTTCCTTTCTGATGCCTTCCCTTTCAGAACTTTATTGACGTTTGTGGTACCAGGCAGGCACTAAACTGCATGCTACAACCAAAGCTCTGAAGTCTCAGGTCTTTCCCATCCAATAACACCAAAGGAGGGGCATGGAAAAGGAAATTACATTTCACAGAAGGTTTTTGACCTGTTCAGCCTGATAATATTTGGTATTTGGAAGTAAATGTAAAACACTCCTGACACACTGGCAAATGAAAAAAAGTCGGGGCTTTTTAAAAGAACCCCCATAATTAACAATAAGAACAAAGCAGCCACAGTGTTCTTCAATGCTTAGAAAACCACAGCATTCAGTGCAGAGAGGAATAAATTACGGAGGTCATAAACCAGAATGGGCGCACTCTGGACAGAAGCAACTCTGAAAAGCATCTCAGGGATACAGTGGACAGCAATTCAACTGGGGTTTCCAGGACAATGCTGTGGCTAAAAGAACTCTGTGACCCTGAGAGATTAAATGACTTAAGAAGCACAGTTATCATGTGAATTTGCTTACTGGAAATAAGCAAATTTGCTTGGAACTAGCATGACTTGAATTGGAACACTAAATAATCATGATACTGGATGATATTATTAAAATAGTAAAGGGTGAATAAAAAATAGTGTAGAGAGATGTAAAATATACACATATATACAAACACGAGGGAAGAAAACATCTTAGGGCAAGAACTTTCCTTATTCAACCTGTCTGGCATACCAAGGAGACAACTCAGGAATATCCTGGCTACAGGACATTAGTATAGGCTAAAAATACTGGAGACAAAAGGGTCATTAAATTCTATTAGGAAAAGGCAAAATAAAACCGAAAAGCTGCAAATTGATTCTGAAGTGATTTAGATGGGATGTATGTTGAAATTTTAGCAAAGAATCCAGGGAGATCCCCAGTCCTTGAGATCTTCAGTAACTATTAAATACTTTTTTGCAAGGCAATAAATTATTGGACTCAGCACTGGGGCAGCTGGTTGAAACTTACTGACCTGCCTCTGAGCTCTTACAGTCTTTTAAGAACTGGAGCTGCAGAAAGAAGACAGACAATGATGCTCTGGCACAGTGTTTCTCCAGAGTGTTTTCAGACTGGCAAGCCTTGCTACCTATTCCCAAAGCCAGAACCTTCAGTTCTACTCCATTTTATGGCACCTCCTTTTAGTGCTTTCAGGAAAGGCCACTGTTAGATCACGGATTTTGTTGCTAGGCTGCAGTGAGGTTCAACGTTGATAAGTTTGTACTGAGCAGCAATTTTTATTACACCTATCAAGCAAAAAAACATCAACCTTCTTCATGTTCAAATAGTACAAACAGCTGTGGAAACTGCAAATACAGCCGTGACCAAGAGATCAAGAATATAGAAAGAACTGATTGTAAAAAACCTTCTTAATAATAGCAACATCAATAACAAAAGGTCTTGAGATCATATTGGGTAATGAATCATCTTGAAAGATGTTACTTTCACACAGAAATATACTATATCCTATCAGCATGAAAAATATTTTTATAACCATCAGCCACTCAGCATTCCATCAGCAGCAAGATTAGAAATAGATCTCAATGTATTATGGTTAGATGTCACACTTGTCTTCTAAAAAACAACCTTCATTGTAAATTTTAAGTTTATGCAATAGACCATGTGTCAACTAGCATATTTTGAGACATTTTCATCTTGATACTTCAAATGGCAAAGGTGAAGATTTTCAAGACTGGCTTTCAGATGCATTATAAAAAATATAATTTAAGATTTTATTTTGGGAGCTCCCTTTTTTCCTTTTTTTTAAGTATTTACCCATTCCCACCAATGCATTCAGCACTGCAACTGCAAACCCCATTGCTCTAGATGAAATGCTGCTTACTCTCAGACCCTCTACACTTCCTCTGCTTCCCCAAACACAACTTACTTCTTATGTCTTATGTTTTATTTCTGGTCATTTTTTTGCATATTCAAGTACATTCAGATGAACACATACACATCCATTCCATTTCTTGTCTGATTCTGTCTAGCACCAGGAGCCAGTAGTATCAAGAACCATCCTAGTTATACCTTTATTAAACAAAAATTTTCTCTTCTAGCACTACAGCACATTACCAGTACATACAGGTATTAGCTGAATGTTTGCAAGTTAAGTACTCTATGGTATGCACCCCTCACCATAAGACAAGCTTTGTGATATTTTCATTATTCTCATGATTTTTCTGTGAAGCTACTCAGATATTTTAAAACATTCTTGAAAGGCATCTTCAGTGTTTTCCTCAATCTCATTTAGTATTTGCTAGTTTACTGCAACTGAATATCAGAGAAAGCATATTTACACATAACACTAAGATAGTGATTATTTCCAGGACTTGTCATATCTTTTTTCTATCCACCCCACAGAGAAAATAGACTAATCCACAGAAATTATTGATTAGTACAGATATCCATCTGGGAGAGGACAAGAACAGAAAACCCCAGGAACTGCTGCTCTGAATATCTTCCATCCTGCTCTGCATTGCAGCTATTCGGTATGAAGGAAGAAGCTGTTCATTCCTAACCCTGTTTTAAAAAATGGCATGGCATAATTTTGGTTTTGTGAAATGCAGTTAATGAACTGTGCACAATGATTTTTTGTTAGATCTTGGCCTTCCCTATTATCTAATTGGCAATTAGTTCAACATACCGCATTGCATGCACTGCTGCTGTTACCAGGTTACCAAGACAGAAAGTACTTTCTCTGAAAGAAGTAAAAGCAAAGCAAAGGGCATATGAAATTCCATCACTGGAAAGGTTGCTTGAAAACTCATCACTATCAGAACCTGGCAAAGACTAAAGGCTAGCAGATAGTGAAAACACAATCTCAATAGGGAGTATCCTGCCAAAGGTCAGTATGATGCTGCATAAAAAGAACAGAATAGGAAAAAAGGCTTTAAAAATGAGCACAGCATTCTTCAGATTTCTTCGTTGTAATCAACTTCTAAGTCTTACAGCTTTTATTTTTATTAGCTCTCCCTCGTTTTAATGAAAGCTGAAATACAACCATTTATACTTGCAGTGTGTCTGGCTACAGCGTAACAAGTGAAGGGCAAGGAAAGAAATTACCAGTATGTTGGCTGCCACTGCTTTTTCTGCATCAGTAAGACCCGTATGGCTCCAGATTATAACCTGAATTCTCAGCCCAGGCAGCCTAAGTGAATCTCATATTTTGAAATTGTCTGGAGAAGCAGCCAGATTTCCCACTGCTTTACCACACCTTCTGGATAAGGTTGTACAACCTAAAAATTGGAGCGCTGTTGCACTGAGCTAAGACCATTACCTAGCTGTACAATCATCTGTTTGTTTGTAAATCATTTTTGAAGAAGGTTTTGTGGGATAAGAAATGTCATTTTGGGAGCTACAACTGAGAGCAGATGATTTTAAGCACTATATGCACTCTATTTTTTTTTTTTTTCCCAGGTAGAGAATTACAGGCAACGATCTGTCCTAATGTCTTGAAGCAAAGAGTAAGGATGTATATAACTGTTGTGCATCCCTGCCGTGATGTAGGTGCTGCTTTTGTATTACTAATGGATTCCTCTTAGGCAGAAAAGGAATCTCCAGTCCTTTTTCAACAGGTGACAGGCAAAAAACAAATTGCAAATCCTTGAGCTGGCCTGACAGGGAGCCAATTACCATTTCAGCTGATCAGCACCACTTGAAAAGAAAAGAAAGGAAGAAGAAACATGACAGAAGATGACAAAAATGACAGAAAAGAGCAGAACTGGTTGAAAAGGAAAAGTGAATTCAATGCTGAAAATAAGAGAAGCCTCAATAAATTTAAGATAGCCTCCTATCTAGTTGTGCTGGTTTTGCTTCTTTTCTTTGCATTTGACGGGAGTAAATGTAAAGACCAGATGCCTGCGAACTTGGCCTATGCCTCTCTTCTGGCATCTTAACAAAACACACTTTGCCCCTGGCAACTTATTCCAGTTCATTATTTCAGTGATTTGGGGTTTAATGGAGTGCTGCACCTTATTCAGCCGTTACTGGCATGGACCTGGGAGGCAGCATGGGTGGAAGAGGGAAGGGGACAGAGGGAAGGTTTACTGATCCCTCCAATTATAAAACTCTCCACTACTTGCCTGGTAGAGGAAAGGGTACTGGCCTCAGGGACAAGGGTACAAAGAAAAAAGGGATAAACATGGTTATTTGGCTTAATAATATGTTGCCTACTATATCAAACTGGATTAGATACAGTTCATTTCCTGCAAAGGTTTCCCAAGCTTTGCTTTACATTGCCTTGTGCCAAACAAGAGAGTTGTTTCCTGCTATTCCATAAATGTGGGTTTAGTAGAAGGATATGGCTTTAGTACAAAGCTGACTATTGCATGGTCCTGACAGTGAGCCTCAGAATGTGGCATCTGTTACTCTGGACCTTGCTCATAAATTGCCCTCAAGTACCTCAGCTGGATGACCAATGATGGGCACATGATAAAGATCTCTCCCATGGGTGCAATTTTGCTACGTGTAACACCTTAGAGCAGAACAACTTACAGACTATGCAATGAGTGGCAGCCCTAACACAATGCCTACATGTTTCTTTTCTTCAGAAAACATGCCGATACATATGGTGTTGCTGGTTTCATAATTCACAGCATAAGGCGTTTGATTTGATCTACATGTAAAAATGAGAGAAACATAACTGAAAATCACCAATTTTCTGTCAGCTGCTTATCTTCCTGTTGGAATGGGTATAAAATCTGAGTCCTTGGGAAAGGGAAGAGTGGAGCAACTGGAAGCTGGCCTGTGCAAGGGTTGAAGGAATGACAGGCAACTCAATGTATTCATTGGCTCCTCTGAATCCTGCTCTTCAAATATCTCAGAGATTTTCCTGCTTTTGCAGCTGACAGTAAATAATAACAGATCTGGGGATTTATAACACAAACACTTTCTATCTGGAAAGATTGCCTTATACTACCCAGATCCTCAGGCAACTTTAAATGTTCACAGCTCCCAGCGTATCTGGTATACTGCTTCCCACCACACAGAAACCTGTCTTTTCCCAAAATATTCCATTAGAAGTAAAATAAACTGCTCCCTATCAGATCTCAAAGCACATTTTAAAAACTTCTGCTGAAACTCAATTTGAGGTAAGAAGAGAAGGTTACATCAGTTCCTTACTCATTAGTACAGGAAACACAGGGCGGGGACTCAGTTATTGTCACAAACAAGGGGAAGTAACAATATCCACTGTCTGCCCTCCATAAGGGTTATACAGGAAATTATTAAAGATAAACAACAAGAGCTGGTACTGAACAAGCTCAGCAAACAGTGTAAGTAACGAAAGCAAGCAGACCCAATTGTACAAGACCTCCTGCCAGAAGAACAAGTCAAAAAAGAATAGGGGAGAGAGAGAAAAGATTAGATTGTTAACAGACTTCCACCTGCCAGGTACCATGACAATGTTTCCTTTGTGTATGCTTGGTACTTCTGCTTGCCATGTCAGGTACACTTAACATAAAGCCCCACTATCTTGGGCCCTTTGCACAACAGACATACAGAGGTTCTTGGTCAGGTTTCATTCCTTTTTTTGCCCTATGTTTCACATCTGTTCTCAGCCCACAGCAAATGCTGCCTTATGGATCAGACAGTGCAAACACAGCATACAAAGCCACAGCAGACCATGCTTCAGAAATTCCGATGCTCACAGAACTACTTGTCTTCTAATCTCCATTCTACTTCACAGGATAACAAATCTGATGATATGTTGCTCATGCTGCTGTACTGGACCCTATCCCACCCTAGGTTCATACCTGTGCACTGCAAAATCATGCAACCAGTGCTTTGGGAAAATTTCATAGTTGAGAACTACCAGATAAAAGAAGTCCCTCCAAAGTTAAGCCTACAGAAGTTTTCTGCTTAATATGACGAGACGGTTAGGAGAACTCTAATTTCAAGAAATTTATGCAGAAGAAATTGGTTTGCATTTACCACTCTCAAAAAAAAAATCCACTTCAGTCTATCATCAATATCAATTACATATGTATATTTTTTTTGCTCTGCGTTAATCGATTAATGTTTATTTAAATCCTGATTAATTATGTAGACATAGAACAACATCGGCCACAGGGGTTTTCAGCAGAAATTCTCTCTCTCCAAAGAATTCAATTATCATCTAAACAAAATTACATTTCTTCCACTATTTTAGACATTCAGTAATAACCTGTGTTACAGAAGAGGAATAGTAAAGATTTTTAAACGTGTTACTTTCATAGAATCATATATATATATTTTGAAGAAGAAACAAATAATTATACTGCAGGAAGTCCTAGGAGGAACTAAGTCGAGCATAACTAAACAACAACAAAGTATTTAATTAAAAATAAGTAATATAAAATATATGGCTGTGGAAAAAATCAACCTTCTATTATTTTTATAAATATAATATATTTGGCACTCTAAAATTTACCTGATTTCAGCTATAATATTAGGATGCAAGATCTTGTTTTATCAATGTATCTCAAAAGTTCAAAAAGAAAAAAAACTAGAACGATACCCACTCTTACACCTCAAAACTTATTTGGCTGATAAAGTTTATATTTATAAAGTATATATTTGGGAGGTTGAGGACTCAACTGACCTCGTGAAATGCAAGCATCACTAGATGACTACTGTGTCAAGTTTGCTGTTAAGAAGCTTAGGGTGAATTGCTCAGAGACACACAGAGTTAGTCCAATTCCTGCCACACTAAAAATCGATGCTTACCACAGATAGTGGGAATGTCCCTCATAAAAGCAAGTTTTTGCTGTGCTTAACCTGTATTTCACACATATATTTAAGCGCAGTTCATAGGGTTCATAACACAGTAATGAGAAAGGGCTGTGAGAAGCTGCCCCTGGGGCTTCCACACATGCATGCACTGCTCCTTGGGTTTGAGGCTATGTTGAGCATTTCCCAAAGCAAAGCTGCAGGCACCTGGCACTGACCTTGTCTTGCTGACTTGACCTTGGACTTGCCTCATAACTCCCAACCTGTCTGGCAATCCAGACTCTTGTCTGATTTCTGGTGTTCATCACTGGACCTTCTCTGCTATTCTTCTTCAACTAGAGAGGTATACGTCTACATACATCTACATCTGAGTATTAACATGGTTTAAGCGATAAGAAACAAAAGGATTCTTATGTTTGCATGTGTGTGTGTCCAAGCTGGGGAAGTGGTCAGAACAAAGCAGGGAGGGGGTGTTGTTGAGGATGCTGCCCCTGCCTTGGTTCATGGCATGCCTTCCCCTGCCAAGCAGTCCACTCCTCCAGGCCCTGGAGATTGCATTATCTCCTTTTAAAGGCAAACAAAGAGGTGAGTTGGTACACAATGGGGAAAAAGACTCAGAATAGGTATTCTTTTATAGATCATAATGATTTGTATTAGATATGATGAGGTCATGGAGAACCACTCTGAATTTACTGTATCCAACAGTTTACTACATTTAATTTAAGATGACATTTTTCTGAAGAAAACTGTCCAATTTTCACATCAAGGAGACACTTCCATTTTGTGTATGTCTTCAGGAAATAAAATGAAATGAAGAGTTTAAAACTTTGCTGTGCTCTGTTTAAGCGTCCAGCCAGAGGATTATTACCGTTCATTGCTAGCCAAACTTCAAGCTCCATTTGTAGAGCCAGAGAAGAGCTCCAGGATTATCACTGAGGCATTATCCATGCTTTTGTAGTTGGGTGGCAAGTTTCCTACGTCATGAAAGCAGTTGGGGACTGCTCATTTCCAATCCCTTAATGCCAAGCTTGTTTGCCCTAGTTTCAGTAAATTACAGCAAAATAAAGCTGACACTCACACTTTATTTCCTAGCTTAGCTTTCTGCAGTGGTTCATCTTTAACAGTCTGTGTTGACCTACCAACCATTTCCAAGGAAAGACAATTTTCATCCCTAAGGTAGTTGTTCAAAAGTTAATTTTAGAGATACTCATTACTTGATGTTTTCTGATGCTAGTATATAAGACATTGTATTATGCCTCTACTGTTGAATGGCCTATAAAAGTATATCTGTCATAAAAGAGACAAAGCTATATATACAATAAAACAGATGCAAAAATATTCATGTTATGCTTATTTCATGTCGGTCTTGCTTATAAAAATTCCGTCACTGTATTTGACAATGAAAGTGTTCAAAACTTTCTAGCTTTACTCATACTGACAGCAGAATTATTCTTTTTCACAAGTTAAAAAAAAAAAAATAAGGAAAAACAATGACCATACCTGTCTTTTTAGGAATAACTAGAAATCCAGCAGCCACAATTCTGTATCTCAAGGCTCTTTGTATTATCATCCTATGTACCACCAATAACATTATGTCCATTCTTTGACAACAAATCAGTCAGGTTAAGCCTGAATACCTGACCAACTATTCCACTAGGAAAGTAACCACATTAACATGAACCTTTTTTTAGTGGTAAGGCAAAAAAAACCAAAAACAAACAAAAAGAAAGAAACCTATTCTGTATAGATAACAGCTACAAGGCCTTTTAGTTCCCTCTTGAGCCTCTAGGTTTTCTTTGTCATTCAGCCTGTAGTGAAGGGTTTTCCTCACACACTTCTTTTTAAATGGCTCAGAAGAGCAACTGCTTATTTTGCAAAAGCACAATAAAAAGGTCCATCTCTACAACTTAAAATAAAACGCAACCACAGGATTAAATCAGAAGTCTACCCCTTTCATGAAGTGTAATTCCCCAAAGATTAATTGCCATAGGACATGTATATCTTTCTTCAATGCAAGGGAAGATTCACATAAACCCAGAAATTGCCTCAGAAAAGCAAGCTGCAATTTTTGCAGGGATAAATTAACATTCTGCTCAGGATGATCACTGTATTAGAGATGCCAAAACAAACCCCAAACAAATAAGACAAAAAAGACACCAGTGATGGAAGCTGGATCCTACCGTCTGTTTTGTTCTGGTCTCTGGCAATAAGAGAGAAGAAATATTTCCTTAGCCCATCACCAGAACAAGCTCCAGAATGAAGTAACCATGCTTACACTGTTGTAGCTGCCAAGCCCTGACTGGCCTGTGCCTGTCTCAAATACTTAACTTCCAGGAGACCAGTTCTCACTGTTCTGCCAGGAGTTGATTGTGGCAGTCATAAGCCAATATGGGATGTTGTCATGAAAGGGCATTTTCTATAGGAAGGAAACCCAGGAAGCTGATCATCGAAGAAGCAACAAAAAGTCCCTTGTATCCCTGTTGCGGTATAACCCTCCTCTTCCCAACAGGAAGACAGTTGTGACGCCTCTGCAGCCAACTTCTTTGCTGTGATAGTACATCAGACATAGAATCACAGAATCGTAGACTGGTTTGGGTTAGAAGGGATCTTACAGATCATCTAGTTCCAGCTCCCTCTGAAACATACTGGCTGTGTTGGGAACACATTTCCAACATCTGTACTCTGAAAATTGCTTAGTACTTCAATGCAACTCATCACTCATCCTGCAAAGTTGAAGGTTTTGTCTTTCCCCCAGCCTATTTCCTGAAAGATCATTTTTCTTTAATAGCATTTTTAAAATTAATTTCCTTCGTGTACATCTGAATGCATGGCTAATGCAAGAGATGCACAATTCTTCCAAGAACCTAGCTTTTAGTTTCTTCTAGAATTTATTTTGTGACCTAAGATATTTTAAGAGGGCAATATCACATGATAGTGATGGTCTTTTTGCAGGACCTTAAAGGTAAAATAATCAAACACTCTCGCAAAGTTCATACTTCTCTAGCCTGCTGAGTTGTTCAGCAATGGCGAAAGTCTGCCCATGTCTGCCTACTAGGGTCTGGTAGACCTGCAGGCCACCTTAGTAATGCAAATTATAAACAGATTTTGCTTTTAAACACACTGTAAGTATGCAGAGGACACTTATAAAATGTGCTAGACAGCACTAGAAACTGAAGTCCTGAGCAGGTTATAAAGAGTAGCAGGAACACTGATGGCAATTCTGCCCAAATCCCCTCTTAATGTTTCCTGAAGAAGAAACCATCAGCAAAGCGGGCCATCCACTGTCGTCAAGAACATCAGATAATTGCAGTGGTATTTTCTAAGATGGGACTCTTCCAGTTACATGGTATAGATTAATGTACTGCTGTAAATGGTATCAAATTTCACTAGGTAAACAACTGAAAGCACCTCCAATTTCTCCATGCCTCAGATTTATCCCTTTCAATTATTTATAGCTATTTACATTTGGACTTTTATTCTATCATTGGCACAGCTACACAAAACTGGCATCTTACAGTTATCCTTATGCATAATCATATAGACTGAATTTGGACACCGAGTCACAGTCATAGTTAAATTAATCTTAATAGAGCTTTGTTCATTTAAGCTGAAGGATGAACAGTTCCAGGAATGGAGCATGGAATCCATTTTTTTGATTACTTTGGTTTTCAGTGACTGTACTAGTGCCGTTGCTCAGCAGCATTCAGTAGCTTATTCTTGTGCTCTTGTAAATAATTTTAGCGCAAACAGTAATGTCAGTACAGTGTAACTGTTGGGCTACTACCTCTTTAAAGAGAAGTATGTGAAAATGTGCGAGAAAGATGAGACTGAAGATTAGCAAAAGTTATTTCAATAATTAACTATTACAAAATGAAAAATTCCTTAAGGATCTGAGTGGAAAAAACTTAAGCTATACAACTGTAGTGTACTGAACATTACTTAAGTGCCATAGGGCTGTCTTTTAAACCACTTTTACTTCTTGATGAAGAAGCATGAATGTGCAGAGGGACAAACTGCAAATCTATGTCTTCTCCTTAAAACTCTGGGAGGATTTGCATTCCTCTCTCATAAGGACAGCCTGAATTTTTATAATGCAATACAGAATGATATTTTTACAATGCAATATAGAACGATATTTTTACTAACTCTAAGCTACCAGGGAAGTGCTAAACTCTTGGTATTCCCCTCAAAGAGCAACTCTCAGGGATGTTCATAACCTGATGTAGTTACTGATGTTCAGCACCTTTTAAAATTAAGTCCTTTGCCACTGTAAATTATTTGATTACTTTAATTTTAACATGCGTCTGACCACAATGTGAGTTTTTAATGAACGAATGAAAATATACAGTAAATGTTAGAAAATATATAGGACACTGGTTACCACTATAATTGTGCTAGAAACATCAGCACAAACCCCAAGATTTGCTGTAGAAGACGTAATGTCCTATAGTTTCTAGTAGTTATTTTTATGCTCCATGGATTCAGTGGAAAGCATTTTGTTAAAGTATCTATTAAAAAAAATTATGGTTTGAAAATATAATTAAAACCAACTAACAGTTTTAAGCATACTTTTTTCTTTCCAAACTAATCAATTTAATGCTTGGGAATGGGAAATTGTATTTTAATTGGTGATTTTTCAAATACATTATTTCTTGTGGTCGCATAATCTAGAAGCAAAGGCCAATATTCTGAAGCACATCCTGAAGCCCTGATATGATGAACTTAAGAGCAGAGTCATTCAAGACACTGTCTATAGCTGGAGGACAGAGATCTGTCCATCTAGAAAACAGGTCAGCTTAACTAAGATCTAAATCGTGGTAGATAACTGATTTCATTTTTTCCCTTGCCCCTTTCTAGAGGGGCAAAGCAGACCATACGCCTAGCTCACGCACTGCATTTATGTGTATAAAGTTAGATGTGATGAACCTGGTTCCCTAGCTTTTAACATTTTGCCATATTAAAAATGACAGGATCTGTATCTTCTATTCCTTTTAGAAGCAAACCTGTGAAGAGTAAAACAAATCGCTTATAAAAAGTGTAGTTTTCAAACTATTTTTGATTTAATGACTGGGTCTGGTTTTCAATTTCATCTTCTATGATACTTAGCACCTCTCTACACAGTCTTAAATTATGTTCCCTCTGAGAAAAGAAGATGGCATTCAACAAAACAACAATGCTGAAAAATGGGAATAAAGACATGATTTCTCACTTTCCAGAACTGGCCTCTTCATTCTTATCTTAGAAAGCTTTTATCTCAGGGGAAAAGTAATTTCTGTTTGAGCTGATACTTTCGCTTTTTTAAAGATGAAAATTCCTACTAAAAAATCAGTATTCTCAGATCTGTGGAAATTACACAGACCAAACAATAAATTACTGAGAGAAGAATCTAGCACTTAACTGAAACAAATTCTGTTGTCATTTAACTCTCCAACAGGAAAGATCAACCTCAAAACCTGCTGAAATTATTTTTGCAAATGTATGCATTTAAAACCACATCAGTCCTTCTAATTGAGATGATACATCTAAAGGGCAGCAGAATGACAGACAGGTGTTATTGCCATGGAATTATCTTCTAATAAGTGTGACAATTAACATCCTGACTGCATTTGTCCTGTGCTAATGCTGAGCACCAAAAGACAAAACTGAGCTCAACCCATTACAAACCTAAAAAAAAAAATTAATACAGAAATAACAGTTTGCAACCAGCTGAGATTTAAGATTTCTATTATGTAAAGTAGAAGCATACGTGGTTTCAGCTTTTGTTGTCAACGCTACAAATAAACATGAATTCATCCCTAATAAGCACTGCAGGAAGTCAACTATGCAATCTTAACGATCCTAGAGTCTTTTGCTAAAGGATACAGTTCATAATCTCAAGCAGATTCCAGAATACTATGTCTATTAGGATATCATGCAGAGCAACAAAAAAGGCAACGCCAGCTGGAGGCATTCATTGAACCTCATTGTCAATGCAGCAATAAAAGAAATCCTGTTCTACAAAAATGAAAACAATAAAACAAAGATAACTGAATTGGGTCAGGAAGTAAAACAATCCTGAGTTGCCAGCTTCAAATGGCTGAGTTTTAAAAATCTTTTGATAATCTATAAGTTGACAGACTGGGGGTTGTCTGACTTGATGCCATCACTGTATGTCACTGGTGTTTCCAAGAAAAGCTACTGCCCATGCATTCAGGCTGCACAGCTTAGAAATGGCATTATCAGTAGTTAAGAAATACTCTCAAGCTAACACTTTTCTTTAGCTTGCTTTTCACTTTTATCATCTCTCCGACATACTTCAGAAGTTGAAATTGCTCAGTAAGCCCCACTAACACTTTGTAACCAGCGGTATCTTATATGAGTGGAAAAAACTAATAAGCATTCAGACTTTCCAACTCTTCTTTGGCTCTTAGCAGTAGAAGCAGCCTTCAGAGCTGACTACAAACTGAGAACAATAATTTTGAGCGCAACTTCACTATGTCATGCAGTTACACCATGCTGAGCAGATAAAGTTGTTAACTTTAATGGGCAGCTTTAAATGAGCTTTCCAAATGCCAAGTGCAAACTTGCTTTGATAGAGAATGAAGCCTCACATTGTCATATATCCACAAACGCCACATACAGCCTTCCCAGGGAAGCTATATGGAAAATCATTTAAGAATGATAACCCACATGGAAAAACCATCCTACCTCATGTATTTTTTTCCTGAACATCTGCTCTTACTGCTCAAGAAATCCCTCAGCTTCGTTAAACTCCTCGTTAGGCGCAGACTCTCGTCACATAAACATAAGCTGCCACTGGAAGCAGCTCACAGCAGGGCAGCAAACACAAGGCTTGGTACCCCCCTCCACAAACGGCAAACAAGACCAGTCTGCCTTGTGCCCACCTTTTTTCTCCAGCTACCATTGTGGCCACTCCTGCCCTAAAAGGAAAAAATGTAGAATTTGAGAAATTACAGAATCATAGAATCACAGAATAGTTCGGGTTGGAAAGGACCTTAAGATCATTCAGTTCCAATCCCCCTGCCATGGGCAGGACACCACACTAAACCATGTCAACCAAGGCTCTGTCCAGCCTGGCCTTGAACATTGCCAGGGATGGAGCATTCACAGCTTCCCTGGGCAACCCATTCCAGGGCCTCACCACCCTCACAGTAAAGAAATTCTTCCTTATATCCAATCTAAGCTCCCCCTGTTTAAGTCTGAACCCGTTACCCCTTGTCCTATCACTACAGTCCCTAATGAAGAGCGCATCCCCAGCATCCTTATAGGCCACCTTCAGACACTAGAAGGCTGCTATGAGGTCTCCATGCAGCCTTCTCTTCTCCAGGCTGAACAGCCCCAACTTTCTCAGCCTGTCTTCA
>WYDI02019523.1:0-11635 GCA_009867235.2 Psittacus erithacus | reverse complement strand
AGCACCCTCCCAGGGAAGAGCTTCTGCCTAAGAGCTCATCTCAGTCTCCCCTCTGACAGGTTAAAGCCATTCCCCTTTTTCCTATCACTATTTGCTCTTATAAAAAGTCCCTTGCAACCAAAGGAAGTCCTACTCAAATGAAATGGTACCAATTAATAGGATCATTGATTATTATTTTTGCTTTAGTAGTCATAAAATGAAGCTAATGTTCTGTGGTCTGTCTATGGTCAGGAAAATTATATAGGATAATCTTTGGATTGTGACTGTGTAGGATGACAAGCAGAATAAAAAGCATTGCTGTATTTACTTTCTGATCAAACCCGTGAAAGCATGATTAGCAAAAGGCGAGCAGAGGTTTGCAAGGTCACAAACTGTCAAATCATGGATAACTGATGACAGAGAAAGTTAATAAATGACAGTAGAAGTTAATTGGCGCTCTTAGTTGCAGGAGCTGCAATGTCACAGGTATTTGCAGTGACTTGAGGAGAGAGCATAGTGCTAGCCTTGCGTTCTGCTCTGCTGTTCTAGAACTAACTGGGGGCAATTTCGGCAGGCTCAGAATCACGGGTTTTGGGTGGGTTTTTTGAGTTTCAGAGCAGGGTTTGGTCTTGTGGGTAGTAATATCAGATGAGATAAATGGCATTTCCCATTGATTTTCTGATCATAGTGAGCAATTACTGCTTTGAGGAAAAGCATAAGAATTAAAGACATGGAGAAAGGTGCTTAATTTTATGCTCTATGCTGTCCTGAATATCTGTTTTACACAGTCTGAGGTTTGTTTTTCTCTCAGGCTAAAGAGGAAGAGCTATGTCAATTTGGCTGCTCATTTTGTATTGATTTATTAGACCAACTAATTCAATTATATTTTAATTTTTTGATAGCATGTTTCTCAGATTATAAATTGACATCATCCCATCTGATATTTAAATAACACAGACTAGTACTTTATCTTATGTCTCCTTTCAACAAGCCAACATCATGTGATTTATTTGGAGCCATAAGGTTCAGTTAAAAGGCTTCAAATTTCACATAGTCCTTACCAAGATGTTCACATGGTTAATTGAAATACTGTAAGAAATATTCAGACTTATTTATAAGTCTGAATTTTCCTAGATTTGGTTTCCAGCCATTAAATCTTTATATGTCTTCTTCTGCTGGATAGAAAGATGCGTCTGAATGATCAACCTGATGCTTTTTAAGTCCAATTTTTAATAGTGTGCTGGTGTTAAATCAGATTGGCAGCATGTCTAGTCCACTAAATACAGCATCTAAAATTAGTAGATGTTACTTGATGAAAAAACTGCAAGCTCTTCAGATAGACAGACTGTGCTGTAGACATGGGAAGAATTTTTTGGGTTATGTTTTTAAATTGCACTTCATGAATTATTTGACGCTAACAAAATTGTTTGTTGAAGCACTGTAGAAGCTAGCAGCCTCGATTGTACAACCCTGTTTGAGGACAACTGCTAGCTTGGATAGAAGGCTGAAGAGTTTAGATAAATAATATACTCTGACTTTACATTCATGTTAAAGGCCTTTTCCGCCAGTCCTTGGTGGTTGCATGGGAACAGAAAAGTATCTAATTCTATCAGCTGCAAACCCCAAAAACTTAACAGCCTAACAAAATTTCCATCTCTTGCATCATCACCAAAAATGCATATTTCATTAGGTAACGTGAGCAATATTTTCATACCTTTTGAAGGTGGAGGAGTGCTGTACTTTGATTTGAATAGCTGAATACTATAATGCCAGTAACACATTTTTGCAGACACAGAGTTTAAATTTTAAGCACGAAGCTATTGGGTAATGATGCAAATTACCACAAAATTAATTTTCTAAAATTAATTTTCTAATTTTTAAGATTCTTTTTCTCATAAACTTAGTGTACAAAGTGGTGGACTTTTCAATTAGTTTAGCAAACCGAAAGCAAAGACTTTTCCAAGGCACTAAACAAAATTCTGAGAACTTTCTCTGTATTTCGCCTCCAAGCTCTTACATACCTTGATTAGAATTAGGTGTTAATCTCAGACAAGTTGTCATGAAGCCATCAACATTATTGAGATGGAAGTAGCACAGGGTCTGTTGTATACAGAAAAATGACTGAGAAAGCAGCATGGGCAGTTTGGAAATAACAGACAAATGGAACCCCCCAAACTCTGCCTCTCAAAAGCTAAGGTGAAAGGTTTGTTTAATGTCAGGCAGTTAACAGATATAGTTACATTAAAGTCCAGTTGTCACAGGCTTCCTCTATAGTTATTATATGGATACAGGACAACTCAGCCCACTTACGATGTAGCAGTTCCTCTGGCGCTTACTACTCTGCATTGACTACAGGAGCAACCTAGCATATCTAGATCCCAATTTGCCTATTTTTGGCTACATATTTAAGCATATTTGCCTAATCTGTGCCATGGTGTGATCAGAACAGTTTAGTAATCTATAATATAGCATAAGGAGGACAATCTAAATCTTAAATGTTCCTCCATGGGCATCATGGTTGAAAGTAAAATGTCATTTCTTCATGATAAATACATTGGATATAGACATTAATCTATATAAACACCTTATTCCGACTGCAAATATTTCATATTCTGTAGATGCCTGCTAAATCAAATGTTTCACGTCGCTTCCTCAAAACATATCACAGCACTACTTCAATGACACCACATTAGCTTTGAAGGCCAGCTGAAAGATAGACCCTAGGAGATAAACTAGAGCATTCTTTAACTCTAAGTTGGTTCCAGCCAAGCAATTTCTGAGGCCAGGAAAAGGAATTTCTTCTCTCTGCTTGTTCTCTGCACTTTTGAAAAGCCATTCAGTTTTGCTTGAATGCCTCCCAGCCAAGTTTCAATTTTCATAGGAAATCAGATCTCATTTGCCCTTACAGGCAAATATATATTTAATGTCCTTGTGTTTATTTTTCAGTAAGCATATGCCCTCTGAAGAAAACCAGTCATGCGGGAAAGAGAATTGTTACTGGGAAATAACTGTTATATTTACCTTTCATTTTTCCCATCTGGAAACAGCTTTCCTTAGTATGCAAGCATGAAAGAGTGGGGGTAAAGGAGCGCATGAAGGAAACCCATTTAATTCAGTTGGAGTGGAAATTTAATTTAATACAAAAAAAAGGATTTTCTTTTTTTTTCAAATGCATAAAGAAGCTGATTTTATCCTTCATTTCAGCTGCAAAAGCCAATGAACCAAGCACCTAAACCAAATTTCTTTAGCTTAATTAATTATACCAGCCCTCACACAAGTGCACTCCACTCCCATGCGCTTGGAATAAAATGCTTATCTTTTCAGACGCAGCTCTCTGAGGACCACTACATAGTGCTGCCAAAAGGAAAGGTTAAACAATGGTCTTGATAAAGCATACAGCTGGTGTAATGAAAATAATGGTCTTAACTAAATGATCATAAGGTCTTTTCCAACCCTAACCAAATGAAGGTCCAGACTGCTTTCTTTCATGCTACCCCTGGAAACTACAGATAAATTCTCAGCCAGTCCATTCAATACTTTATGCTAACTCTGTTCTTACCCCAAAGCCAGATATCAATATGATTTAGGAGCAAAAGCAAAGATCCTGCAGCTTTCCACAAGATGACGATCAGAAGAATATGCAACAAACTGGCTATTTATATAATTCCAATGACCTTAGATGACGGAGACAATACCAGAAGTGACGTCTGCATGTGAACTCTTCAGACAAGCAGTGAAACAAAGCCATCTGCTGCTGTAAAAATGCTCAGAGCACTGAACACATGATAGAGATTATGTAGATGATTACTACCATTGCATAAGTCTTGAAAAATTCATAGATGGAAGTTGGAAAGGAAGCAGAAGGGAAAAAGTTAATCTTCGTGCTTGACCTGTGCTGTAGCATCAGCTGGATAATTTCACCCACCCATTTGTGCATTGCTTCTGGATGAAGTTAACCTTCCAGAAAGGCATCCACTCTTCATATGGGGAATTCAGTACTGTTCTTAGTTGTTTTCCTTGAAATTAAACATGTGCTTTATTTCTCATTTGCATTGATCCTGTCTTACTTTCTAGAAGATGGGCAAACCCCACAAAAAGAATGGCTGTATTCCAAGGGGGTCATGCTGTTCTGCAGCGAAAAGACATGTTATTTGGAATCATAAGGTGAGAATATGACTTTGTACTTAAAAGAAGAACGAAACTGCAGTATACAGTAGGTAGATGTAAGACAGAGAAAGGGCATGAGTTAAAATAATCCTACCTTGTATTTATTTAACCACCAATTCACCTTTTATTCTCATATATGTTTAGTTTGACTTCCAACAGCAGAAAGCTGAGGTGAAAACTGGACTGTTGGACAAACTCAGAAAACACACTGCATCTTACTTAACCTCAAAATTTCCTGATTAATGAGGAAATCGTGTGCTTTTTCTGAACACGCTTCTCAGCACTCCTGACCTGTCCATTAAAACAAATAGGTGTTTTGTTACAACCAAGGACACTGGCCCTTAAGGACAATTATGGCAGTCAAATAGGAGTTTTCAGACACAGGCTGGTTACCACATCAATTTTGATTGAAAGTGGATAGAATTTTTTAAAAAGGCCTTTTTTATATACAGTGAAAAAAAAAATTAAACCACTCACCCAAGCAAAGAAGTAAAGATGAAGCATACAGAGTTTCAGATTTGGAAATGGAAAGGGTGGAATCAGTGAAATATGAGCAATATCTGATGAGGTCCTACAAGGATGCTGGAGAGGGACTCTTCATCAAGCACTGTAGTGATAAGACAAGGGGTAATGGGTTCAAAGTAAAGCAGGGGATATAACAGCTTAGATATAAGGAAGAAGTTCTTTATTGTGAGGGTGGTGAGGCACTGCACAGGTTGCCCAGGGAAGCTGTGAATGCTCCATCTCTGTCAGTGTTCAAGGCCAGGCTGGACAGAGCCTTGGGTGACTTGGTCTACTGTGAGGCATCCCTGTCCATGGCAGGGGGTTGGAACTGGGTGAGCTTTAAGGTCCTTTCCAACCCTAACTATTCTATGATTCTATGATACATAGAGGAGAGGCAACCCATTCCTCAATAAATATTATTTGACATGAAAAATGATGTAACGACTGGAACTGGGCTAACACTAATATATTAATTGGAAAAGTCTTTCTCCAGAAAAAAAAAATTAGATTCTACAGGTTTTGTTTCATTTTTTGTTACATTTTCAGAAAAATGTATATATTCTTAATGTTCTTGTTGTCACTAGGATGCGAAGTTCCTTTTCAACCTTTAATTGGGATTTTCATGAGGCACTTAAACTCTTTATACCAACATCTAGCTGGAAAATTTTTCTTTCTTTTTGTTTCCCTTCTCCCCCAAGAATCTCATTCAATAAATAGCGAGTAGATGCTGGTGCTCTAAACAGGAATATCAAATCTTTCTGTGAGAATTGGCAAAGCTGCTAGGGGAATGATAACTATAATGAACTGCACTCAAGGAATCGCATTCTGCATTGACTCGCATTCTGCATTGACTCGCATTCTGCATTGACTCACATCCTGTTTCACTCATGCAAGACACTAAGCTTATACAATGGATTAGTTGATGACAAATTTGGTCTATGGATTACAAATGAGAAAATTACAAAAATATCACCATACAAGCAATGTTATCAGGTATTACAATTGACTTTCACAGCAGTGCATAGGATTTAAGTTGTTTTTTCAAAGCGCATGCATCTCAAACCAAATGCTAAGGGAACTGACTTCTGGTGGGGAAAGAAGAGAATAACTACATCTATGGAATGTAGAACTATTTGGGATATTGAACTGGTATGGAGCCCATTATGATGATGATCTGATTATGGCATAGAAATAGATTTATTTACCTAGCAGTCTGTATAAGGGAAAATATGTGGTTCTAATAGACTTACACATGATTCTAGAGCTATAAAGAGTGGACCAGCTGTGATTTATTTTCCACTCTTTTATAAACTGAATCCTAGAATAATGAAAGACTCAGAAACAGGAAGAAGGAGTAAAATACGGAATTTAAGCTTCTACATTACTTGGAAGGAGGCTAACATTATGCATCAACTAGTTTGGCAAAAGCTCTACAGACGCTTTAGAGGTGAAGCTAGAGTAGGACGATTTGGATGTCTCCGTCTTTCCTATCTGTTATGATAGGAGCTATGAAAACACTCTTGATGGTAAAAGAATCTAACTGTCATTCTCAGAGAGGTTTGAAAGGAAACTGAGCTAAAATGAGAATCTTTTGTCCTTGTTAGAAACTTTGTCAATCACTGTTATTCACACAGGCACTTCCTGATGTGCAGATTAACTGTAGAATAGTTTTGGGGGACTGTATTCATGTAACAGGCGAACATATGACTGATTGGTTTGACATTTTTAATCTACCTGGCAATACAACTTCTTCCTAAAATCTAATGTCAGTCTCCTTTCTGGCAGGTTAAAGCCATTGCCCCCTGTCCTGTCCCCATTGGCCCATGTCCAAAGCCCCTCTTCAGCTTTCTTGTCAGCCCTTTTATATATTGGAAGCTGCTCTAAGGTCTTCCTGGAGACTTCTCCTCTACAGGTAAAATGACTCCAGCTCTCTCAGCCTGTCTTCATAGGAAAGGTGCTCCAACCTTCTTCCTCATTCTTGTCCCCTGAGAACATTTAAATACAAATCAGCTCTGCAATCTGCCGCTACCTGAAGATACTTCTGGAAGTTTCGCAAATGTGAGTGTGTCTGGGTATAAAACACACACCCCTATATCTCTATGTACACATACAGGTATAAAAGTTTCAGCAAATTAAATGTTCAGGTGAATGTTTTAGACCAGGTGTCTTGTGTGAGGATAACACAAAGCAATAAAAGATCCTAGCTGTCTGGTTCTCAGAATACGGACAAATCATCCCAAAAATCATTGAAAAGGCACATGGACAAAAGGAAAGAGGTTATAAAACCTTATCCCTCTTGCAGAAGTTGATACCTTTGACTGTAGCCATATTCTAAGAAAGATATTGTGTTTGTCTCCTCTGAAATAGAAAAGCTGCGATTACTCATTCTTTGGAGGAAAGGCTCATTTCTTTGCCTTGAGATGCAGCAATTTGATATCTGTGAGCTTTTCCAGTCAAAGATTGTGTTTTGGATTTTTCAACACACTGAAAGCAAGATTGCACAAAGTTTTATCTGGAGACCCTAAACTCATGGGAGCAAGTAATTGATTCGCAGGAGTTCGATGCATTGCTTGTCTCTAAAGAGCTGATGTCCTTTCAGGCTGTGAATGGCACAAATTTGAATAGTTGTGCTGTGCAAGAAAAAGCATTTCACTGTGTGATTTTTGGGCAACTCCTTTAATGCAATGAGCTCTTGGCTTCTCTGAATTACATGAAAAAGCCTCTGGTAAAACACTGACTTTATTACCTAGTTTTGGTTGAAGGAACTTCAATTGCACAGTGCGAAAAAGAAAGCAAGACTCTCATTTCTCATAGTTCCTCAGAATTTATGTCTGTAGGGTGCAAATTAGAAGTGTGACTACTTAAAAATATCCTAAAAGAATTACTTTGAAGAATATGACTTCTCTGTCTGCCTCGGCAATGGTGCCATCTTTGCTTCATGCTTTAAGCTATTTATAAACTGCACCAATCTGTTTCCTTTGACAAGCTTGTAATAATGTTTATAAGTTATTAAAAAAAGGAAAGAAGCATGGAAAATGCAGATTTTCATAGAATTCAGAGCTAGAAGGAATTTTCCTTATTCACTTGTTCCTAATCGTGTAAAATTCTTTCTGCTTAAGAATGAATCAAGACTTGTTACTGACATCAAACTCCAACATTTGAAGGGCTTGCATGTTAAAAATCAATGGCAGCATAGGAAGTTGTCTATTAGAGAATACGTAGAGAAACTATTGAGATATTATGTTTCTTGAAGGATAACACTGAAAAGTAAATCTGGGGTTTGAAACTGGACAAATATCCTCAGCCAGGTTTCCAAAAGTTACAATCCATCCACTAGTGAATGCACAGAAGGACATTGTTGGCCATGGCCCTGTTTCAGGTTATTGGGGGAACAGTAGTAGGCACCTCTGTAACCTTCATGCTGGAGTCCTCAAAGAGACCTTTCTGGAGAAGCAGGTGTCTGTGTTGGATGCCTACAGGGTTTAAAACTGGGAAACAGAGAAGGAAGAATCAGGGAATCATTAAGTGCTGAAAAAAAATAAATCATTTTGATCCCAATAATAAAAACCTCAGATTTGCTAAAGTGGAAATGAAATTACTGCAATTAATATGAAAGTCCCAGAGGGGTTTGTGTCAGCAAGATGTGGGCTCATGTGCTACAGAGAAACACTAAATTGAGTCCTTTTTCTCTCCTTTTTGTTTTAGTGAATGTAGAAAAGCAGATATTCCTGAATGTTCCTAAGTTGTGGATTACTGGAAAAATGGCAGGACATAGATAGCCAGGAAAAAGTTGTTTGTATCTGCCCTTTTTCTTATGCATTTTCTAAATAGTTTTTAATGATCTACCCAAACCAAAAAAACCTGGATTCAATGGAATTCTTCTGGGATATTTTATGGGCAAAAGGAAAAAGAATAAACAATTTTCATTTCCTGCAATTTTAGCAGGATGCAGAAACTCCTAGGGTCCAAAAGCTCAGGTCTTGACTCATTTTCTCCCCCCAGCTCTTTGATGTGCAACCAGAGAATGTTGTTAATTAAAATCAGTCCCCAAAGGCCAAGGTTGTTGTTGTGTTAAAAGGGAGAGAAATACTAAGCAATCTATCTAGTTTTGCATAGCGAGGGACCAGAATAACACTCTCTAAAATTAATTCCCACTGAGGGCATTGTAATCTAGTTACTTGTCCCCAGAAAACGTGATTGTTGGGCCAAATATTCAGGTGGTGTCAATCAGTGTGGCTCACACCGCAGGCACGAAGGCTGCTACAGTGCATGCAGACTCTTCGTGCCGCCTCTGACCGCGCTGTAGCAATACGTTAGATTAAGTGCCATCAAAAAGCATTATGTAAACCCAGAGATTGACAGGCAACCCAGACACAGCCCCAATAACTTGGCTTTCATATTTGTTGACCACAGTAACTTCTGATTGATTTAGCATGTATTTTCTATTCTCACTCCAAGGCTGCATGGAGTATTGTTTTATAACTGCTTCATGTTACGGGATGTGCTCTCTGGTTCTTTCCCATTCCTATCCATAAGGCTGTGGGCCATGAAATAAAAATTGAGCAAAAAATACAGATTTGTATATAAAGGAAAGGAAGTGATTTCAAAGAAGGAATGACAAAGACGTTGATAGGATCGTTATAGGAGATATTGATCTGAGATCTTTGCCAAGGAGCTTCCTTATTAACCATTGCAGTAATGTGGTGAGGTTTCAGGTAAAACAGCCAAGTCTTTGAGTGGATGCTGGTATAGAAAACAGTCTATCCTCAACTGTTTACTAAATGAACTGGAATTCTGTGTCCGCTTATTATTGGGAAACTGTCACACACAAAGACTGAGAAAGGTGACCAGAGCATTATTCTACCAGAACTGAGAAATGGTATAAAGGACTAATCATAATCATAGAATCATAGAATAGTTTGGGTTGGAAGGGACCTTCAAATGTCATCTAGTTCAACCCCTTGCAATGAGCAGTGGCATCTTGAACTAGATAATCTTTGGTGCTGCCTTTTCAGGAGCAGTTTGCAGGACTGTCTCTGTCTCCCATTCTGTGAAATGTATTTTACGGGACATTTCAAGGTATTTTGTGCAATAATACTTTTGACACCCAAATTAAACAGTGTTCACAGGCCACTTAGCGTAAATGAGGGCAGGAAACCCAAGTCTCCTGCACATCAGTTCAGTATCCTAAGCAGAAGTGACCACTTCATTTCTCTCTGCTTAAGATTAGAAATAATCTGCTTGGTTCTCCAGAGTTTGAGCACTGGGACCCGTGGGCTCAGCTACTTCTCACTGTCAGCTTGGTCTGCAGACCAGAAACAGCCTTCCAGGTGTGCTGCAGTTTGGGTTAAGAAACACCCCAGCATTGATGGAGCTAGTGCAGGTGCATACAGAGACAGGGGTTGATTTTGCTGCTGTTGTTGTTCTGTAATTCTTTTTTAAATAAAAAAGAGTTTACTTATAATCAAAAACTTCCCTTTCCATTCGATTTTTCATTTTCACCAGAGGTTCCTCTCCTTACCTACGATGTGGTTTATCATGTTTTCCAGGACAAAATATTCAGTTTTCCAAATGATCTCATCCATAATCTCTGCCTCATCTTGGAGCAACTGCTTGAAATTAAAGGATGTGCAGTGAGAAAAAGTTGCAGAAAAGCAGAAAATTAACCCCAGTTCCAGGAACTCATTTGTCACAGCTGTGGCTGGAATTTCACAATGCCTAAAACCTCTGACAATGAGTACAGACTCAAAGAAATCCATCTTCTAATACCTAAATAGAGGTCCCAAACAGATCAACTGGTTTTAGAGAGAAAAAGAGAAGCCTGCTAATTCTTCATTTATATTCTGCAGTATCACTGGTGTTCAACAATGGTCCTTTGTGAGGAGTTAAATCAGCGTAGTTAGGAAGGGATTAACACAATGAGATTATATAGTCAGTGCACAGGGTTGCAGAATGTATCTTGCAAATATTGATGGTCATCCAGAATGAGAGCTATAATGAGTCTGGGCTGAAGTTTCCCATCATAGTATTTTCTAGAATCCTTGAGCAATTCTATTTTGCTTTCTTAAGGGTAGGAAAAACATCAGATGGGGATGGGACAGTTGGTTCTTTGGCTTAATTTTGTCTAAAGCTCTCTATGTGCTTCAGGAAGAATTTATTAAAGAATTTATGTTCTGTTTGCCTATCCTGAACCAGTATTTACAAAAAACAAAACCAAAGCCATGCCCAACGAACTGTTACTTCTCTCATTCTTTGAAGCAAAGATCTGAAATCTATCACTTTGGGGGTTTAAATATTGTCCTTATAACAATCCAAGTTGTTATAAGTTTCTGACAACTCTTTTTCTTTGCCTGTTCAATAGAGACATGTTTTAATCCAGTGATGAAATACAGTGACCTGCACTGAATATTCTGCATCTTTTCACCATCTTTGAAGACAGTTATACTTACAGCACAGACCTGCTAGACCTCTCTTGGGCTTATGAGAAGCAGAATTTTCTCTACAGCTGGATTTCAGGCTGAGAAACCAATAACAGTCTTAATGAAAAAAATTGAATTTGGCATTGTATAGTTAATTCAGCAATAATGTAGTACTTCACGCCTGAAGTAAGACTTGGACATGATGCTTAACGTGGGCTGTTCAGAAATTAAGAGACTTTACATTGCACTGGACACTGTATTTTAGTTTAACATTTTAACCAGTGGATGATATTTGTTGCTTACTTATCTCACAGAAAAGTAGGCAGGATTGGAAGTTGGAATGTAAGGTATAGTGGAATAGAATTAAAATGAATAAATAAATGACTGGTTTTTTAGCTTAATTCTGGTTATGCTTTTGCACTGAATGATATTCATGAAGGCTGATGCTTCAGAAGTACATATTCAAACCTTAATTTTGCAAGGGTGTATATGATGCTGCGAGGGCTGGAGCAGCTCTGCTCTGGAGCCAGGCTGAGAGAGCTGGGCTGGGGCAGCCTGGACAAGAG
>WYDI02019522.1:5176-29858 GCA_009867235.2 Psittacus erithacus | reverse complement strand
TCCCCATCCCTCCGGGACTGGGGGGGGGGTGGGGGGAAGGACAGGTTGTGGGGGGAAAACAAGCAGGCTACATGCTTAGTCTTATTTACGACTAAGCTTAAACCACAACAACATGACATCATATGGTGTGGGATATTCCTTTGGTCAGCTGGGGTCAGTTATCCTACTGTGTCTCCTCCCAGCGTCTTACCTACCACCACCCTCCTTGCTGGGGGAGCACAGTGAGAAACTGAAAAAGGCTTGACCCTGTATTAGCACTGCTCAGCAGGAGCTAAAACTTCACTGTTATTGACACTACTTTGGTCATAGACCTAAACCACGGCATGCACCACAGAGGCTGCTATAAAAAAAATGAACTCCATCCCAGTCAAACCCCACACAGGTCTTTAAGAAGTATTAAATTCACCTTGATTTAAAATACAAAATTCCCCCAAAATTAATCTGACAGTGATAATTTCTGTATGTGTTTATAAACACATATAACTAGTTACAGATTTTTTTACATACATGCACACTCTTAGAGAGAGAAACAACCTAAATTCAGTAGAAAAAGCTTGGGGCAACCCATCTTTAAATAAGAGTGCTACACTTTTTTTTTTTTTTTTTAACAACCTTTTAACAGCAATCACTCATTTAAATAACTATTTTATAATTGCAAATATTTGCTATCTCAGTTCACTTCAGTAAATGTCATTAGAACTCAAAGCACATCTAAAATGGATGCAACCAAAAGCCAGAACAGCTTCATTTCATACTCTACCAGACCAGACTTTTTGCAGGAATAAAACAGAATAAACACTAGTCAGGAGGTGTTAGCCATGTTGCCAAGAGCAATATTTTTCTTTGGAATGAGGACCTATGTTGCAAGAAGCACTGACCTTCTTAGTTACCTTCAAGGTTGACTTTTGGCACAAGAATATTGAAGCAAAACTGGTTCCTTGCCCTCCTGCAAGGTGAAGGTGAGGTCTACTACCAATAAATCCTTCTAAAAGCATACAGCATCTCAAGATGCTTAGAAGGAAGAAACCTCTTCTCATAAATGAAGACTGCAAGATATTTTTTATGAAGAAAATGGTGGATTTTAGTCTACAAAAGTATTGAATGCACTGCCCGCTGCCAAGCATTATTTTTTAATTTCAAGTTCAGCCTTATAGGCAATGATCATGTGTTTGATTTGGGCTGTGACCCAGAGATCCAAGAAAGGCCAGAATAATTTTCAGTGAGCCTAAAAGGATCAACTTATTTTTTAACATTATCTACAGGTTTTTTGCTGATCTACTACATTCTTGTATTCTTAAAAGAAATAAGAAAATCATCACTCTGCAGTTACAGATTGCAAAATTTGCTTTTCCTTCTTATGCCTTTTTTTTTTTTTAAATTAAAAATCACCTAACATTCCCTGATGTTGCTCCAGTTCTTAGAATTATTTATTTACTGCCTCCTTTATGCATATAGATTAGACCTCACAAAACAAAACACTGCAGACTTAAAAGATGACAAAAGAGAAGCACAGAATATGTAAAAGTTAGCTGCTGCTGCTGGGAAGTTCACAAAGAAGCCAAAAGATTTCAGAAACCTTCACATGGAAAAAGAAAGTCATGAAGATAGAACTGAAAACCAGCAACAGATCATGAGTTTAAGCCAAAAGAATGCGAAACACCTACAGTAACAAACAGGACACTCAATGCTTATGAGAGCTGCACTAACAGCAAACTTCTGGTGAAATGCAGTATAAAATGCTTTTTTATGTAAACTACCACCCCAGTATACCCAGATATGACTTTTTTAGGAACTTTATGATTTCCCGAAAAATGTTCACTTATAAAGCACATTACTACGCCAACAGTAACTAAAACAGTAACAGCCTCCAGAAGAGGAACAAAATTGCACTTACTTTAGCTTAATGATCCTGGCTTCTGTAGTTTCAGTAATTTTTTTTGTTTCTTCTTTCCATCGATTTGTTGCTTTTTGCTGGGCTAATAACAGACATGTAAGTTCAGCAGTAGACTTCTGATTGATGTCTTCCATTTCCTTAAGTCGAGCTTCATATCCATATTCTTTCACATCACGCTCATGCTCCATTGTGCTTATCTAGAAAAAATACAACCCGAGTACAATCAAGTGTCTAACTTTTTTCCCCTCCAACACTTAAGTTCAATTTATAAACATCTGTTGAAAGCATGCAACAGAATAATTAAACATGAAATTATATGCTCAAAGGCATAAGTGCTCTCAAGGCCAATTTAAGCAATAGTATAACTGACAATGAGTGATAATGAGCTGTGTATGCTTATTTTTGGAAATAATCTTTATCCTTCTCATTTGAGTTTTCTTCAAAGAAACATTTTCTTTTTTTTTCATCCAGCTAAAATGTATCAGGAATTTCTTAACTGGATCTAAAATCCTTCATATGTCACAGGAAAATGAAAACAAGCCATAAATCTTATCTGTGACTATAATGGAAGCCTGTCTTGATCAGAAAAAGAGAAAGACAAAGATCTGGTATATGTTTTATAAATGCCACAAGACTGTTAAAACTGTTTATAACTATTACAAGACTGATTCTTTGCTTTTAAACTACATTTGACTTAAGGGTTCTGGAGTTGTAGCAAGATTTCCTATTTAATTTCTCTGCTTCCTTTATCTTGTGGTGCAAAGTGGAAACCAGACCTGAAATGATCCCCATTCGTAACTTGTAAAGCTGCTTACTGAAGTCTTCTTAATTGCTGCAGATTCTTACATCCCTCTGCAATATCTTATGCAGTTAAGAGCAGAGGGGAAAGTACCAGCTTTGTATGACTACAGAGCACACCAAGGGTCAAAGCTGTTATTCCCTCCAGAAGCTAAAGGTACAGTGAATCTGCTGAGGTTACTATTAATTCATTCTACCACCTGCAGTCTGTTCAGGTGCATTTAATGGAACACATTCAAAAAGAATAATCTTTCAGCTAATTATCTTGTTTGTAACTATTCATAAAGAAGAATGTTCTCTGTTCAGAAAATACAGGGCCAATGTTCGACAGCCACAGTATTAAATTATTTATTAGCTGTACACTGCACTGACAACATGGTGGACATACAAATAGAGGCACACTCTAGACAAAGTTATACAGAGATTTGTAACACATGACAGACAGATAAATGAAGCTCTGGAATTAGAGTAAATGAAATCACTTGAAGGATTATTATTTAATTATTATATTATTTAATCTAATCATCTTAAACAAAGAACATCTGGGATCTTCTTATACATATTAAACCAAAATTTAAGTGGCAGAGACTGAGTTACCTAATAGATTCTGAGGAAACGATGCTACAATGAAGTTGATTTTAAGCAGAAACCAGGAAGCATACTTGAAACTTTCTTCACGATAAACTTTAACTGATTTTCTCTTAGAACTGCTGCCTTATCAAGTAGTTATCAGTCATATGTTAAAATAAAACTAACATATAAACCGTACTTTTATGTTAGCTTTTCGTTGAGCCTCTAGGACCTGTTTTCTCAAGTCCTCCATTTCTTTTTGCAACTGTTCATTCTCTTGCTGAAGCTTCAGACTTTGTTCACTGATAGAGACACTCTTTTCTCTTTCTGATTTCAACGTGCTTTGCAAATTACAGATAACTTCCCGGGAACGGGATTTCTCCTCCTCAAAGCTGAAAGAGAAGAAATGTTTTGTTGGAACTCAAGAGCTGAGCAACTACCACACAAGAGGGAAAAAAAAAAAATAAAAAAATTTGGGACAGATCTTAGGTTTGACCCAGTACAGCTGTTCCCATTTCTTCCTGAAAGTTTGTGTCAACTCAGCATGTTTAATGGTTGACAGCTAGAACTACAGGCAAGTCAGCAAAGAATTTTATCCTGACGGAATTCATAAAACCAATCTAATGTTGTAAGAATCTTAGTAAAATGATGTCAAACAACAGATTTTAATTTTTACCACCTTTCCAGATTCCCAACTGAGGACTGCTGTGGCTAAGGGGCCTACAAGGATGCTGGAGAGGGACTCTTCATTAGGGACTATAGTGACAGGACAAGGGGTAATGGGTTCAAACTTAAACAGGGGAAGTTTAGGTTAGACATAAGGAGGAAGGTCTTTACTGCGAGGGTGGTGAGGTACTGAACAGGTCGCCCAGGGAGGTTGTGAATGCTCCATCCCTGGCAGTGCTCGAGGCCAGGCAGAGGCTTGGGCGACACAGTCTAGAGTAAGGTATCCCTTCCCATGGCAGGAGGTTTGGAACTAGATGATCTTAAGGTCCTTTCCAACCCTGACTTTCTATGATTTAGGATGATCAGAGTACAGAAATGACTAAAGCTTCTAGAGAATCCTATATTTTCATGCTGAAAACTACAACCTCTTCTAAAAATGTGCACTATTTACCACTGTATGATTGGAACTGCAATAATGCCTGTTAGCTCTGAACACATACCTGAAACTCAGTATGCTATGTAAACAGTGTTCTGCATGTACTAGGAGACACCTCACTGTAGATAAATTTATAATATAAATTCTGCCTGAAAATTTCATGCTTTTCCCACAAACAGTATTTAAAAACAGTGAGAATCCAAATAATATTCTTTTTTTTTTTTTTTTTTGGTCAAAAACCTGCTTACAATTCTTATCTCGTAAAGGTCTTTCATTCTATAGCACATTATCCCCTTTAATTCTTTCACAGTGATTCATAATTGCCCTTGCTTCAGAATTGTGGTATCTGGATACTATTCCTGTCACTGGTTAAAAAGATGTAACAAAAGCCTAACATATAATAACAATTTAAATACTCAGACATAAATTCCATTGTTTTCCATGCTAATTTCTGTAACATCCATCACTTACGTCATTTCCAGCTGTTTCAGTTTATTTTGTGTTGTCTGAAGAGTGAGCTGAAGGTCACCTTTGGTAGTCTCTGCAAGTAAGTACTTCTGATGCAGTTGCTCTAGTTTTCTGTTGTCAGATTCATATCCTTCATCTTCCCTGTAGATCTGAAGAATAATACGTTATATATATATATAAGAATAACGTTGCATGTAAAGTTATCTTTACCTTACACTAGTGACTGGCAGTGTAATACTGTGGTACAGCGTAGTATTGTAGTAATAGGACGAGAGGTAATGGGTTCAAACTTAGACAGGGGAAGTTCAGGTTGGATAAAAGGAAGAAGTTCTTTACTGTGCAGGTGGTGAGGCTCTGAACAGTTGCCCAAATAAGTAGCAAATGCTCCATCTCTGGCAGCGTTTGAGGCCAGGCTGGTCACAGCCTTGGGCGACATGGTCTAGAGTAATGGCAAGGAATTGGAACTAGATGATCTTAAGGTCCTTTCCAACCCTGACTATTTTATGATTCTATGATACTGACAAGGAGGCTATTTATTCCTCATTGTACCTTATTTTCCAGTCATATAAAACAAAACTGAATTTAAGTTTTGAACAAAAATCATTATTGCTGCTACTTTGGAAAAAAAGTTTCCAAAGGTCTGGCATCCATTAATTTTTCTGTCTATTAAGCTTAACTGGAATATGTGCCAACATTCTTTCAGATTATGTCAAACATCTCTTCTTTCACTTTTTATACTTTCCAAAGAACCCTCTTTTTCAGTTTAGTATTACAGCTTTAAAATGCTTTCTGGATTACATAAAAGCCTGAACTTAAAATGACTGCATGAAAACTTACAATTAAGAAAATCTACTCCAAGAATCAAGTAAGAAAATTAAGGAAAAACAAACCATGAGAAATGGAAAAATTTATTTATCTTTTCCTCTGAAAACTGATCATAAATGTGACGTAAAAAAGCATGCAACTGCCTTACCTTTTCAAGTTCTGCTTCCACTGCTCTCTTTTCTCTAACAGCTCGTTCAATTTGACCCTGTTTTTCTCCACATTCCTGTTTTCCAAAAGTAATTTTAAGATAAATCTAATAAAAAAAATAAAAACTAAAAATTCAAGAAGTGTCAAAGCTTAAAACCAGCCATTGTAAATGTAATTCTTGCTGCTGGTATGAACGCATTTGATTATAATTACCTGCTTCTTATTTTCTCTATAGGATCAGTCTCATTCATAATACAGACCAAGACATGTAAAACAAAAGCTTTTTTTTAAGAAATTTAATCCATAAATTGTGCATATGCACTGAGCTCTTTTGGTCTTCCATACAATTTGTTACAAGCTCTTGGTTCGTTCAAGAATGTGATGACTATAATGCATAGACTTTCTCTTAGCATATTTATCGGCTTTCATATACTTCATTTCTACATACTCAACTATAGATATGGTACAGATACTCAGCTTTTCATGCTTTATCCCTGAAACAGGAATACCTAAGAAATGTCATCACATGAGAAATATTTTCTAGAGCACAGCATCTCACTGACTTGATGCTTGTGAACAAAACCTACATCAAGGAATAAACTTACATAAAGAAATGGGTGAATTTGCAGAACTGCATAATTTTATGCACAGCCAGTCAAGTTTCAGGGAAGGTAAGGTATGACTGTATATGCATAAGGCAAATCTGTACATTAAAAATGAAGTTTCAAACCAAATATGCTTCATACCTAAATATGAATCTCTATACCAACTGTTATGACACTGCACACAGCCGCTTTTTGTCAAGTAACGTGAAAGGCACTCTATGTTTAATGTCTGGAGTTATGAAGGATGTAAAGTGCTATACAGTAATAAAGCATAGACCTAGACAATTACCCATTATTCATATTTTTGTTGACTGCATTTTAACCAGAATTTAGCATTTTACTTCATCAACAAAAACTAGAAGTCTCAAACATTTTGCTATCAAAAATACTTTCATGAGTCAACACCATACCATCTGAAGAGCTGAAAGTTCTTCTTCTAGTCGAGAAATTTGCACATTATACTGCTTCTTTGCCATGTCTACCTGCGATCAAAACCAAAGTAGAACACACAAACCCATGAACTATTTTTCCATCTTTTTTCAATATATATATATTTGCATATATATATTCCATATGTGTTGCATATATACAAAAATATCTGGGATTGCAATAAGTGACAAATCTTACTGTACAAATGTTAGAAGAATGTTTATTATCGATCCACACTTGTTAAAAAAAAACCAAAAAAAAAGGCAGAAAGGAAGACATCATAACAAGGCCTTATAAAAAGAACACTAATTCTATCAAGAAAGCTGCTATCAGGTGCAAGATATTTGCAATGTGTGTTACAAGACACTTTTAGATCACATAACAAAATAAGAATATGTTAATACCTGGGAAACATGATAACTCATGGTTTAAAATTTTACTTTTTGTGCTTTTGATAGATTCACTTTTACTGAGACAACTTCAAAATAAGAAATAGGGCATTTCTAAGCTTCTAAATTCTAATCAGTAAATGACTGTCACAACTAAAGTGGTTATCCTAGTTGCTCTTTAGCTCTTGTACTTTCTCTGAACCACTTATGAAAGTTTTAAGTAATCCATGCAATTTTTGTGATTCTTTCAGGTAACCATAAATGGAAAGCACAAACTTTCTTTATCGTCATAGGCTCTGAAAATTTAGGTAGTATGCTCCTGACACCTCTTGTAATGAAAGGATTGGAAAGAAAATAATCCTTTCATCCCTATACAGTACACAGGCACATTGTGTCATACAGGTGAAAGTGAAAGGAGTCAAAATTACTTACACCACTGAAAACTTAAAAAAATGAAATAATTGCTTTATACTGTTGTTGACTTGCAACAAAAGACATTGCCAACACATGCTTTTATTTCCTCTGGAGCTTGTCTTAAAATAAAGTAAGTCTCTCTGACATGCAGGTAATTACTGAGAACCTCCAGGCAGATTAGTCAGCATTTTAACTGCAGACAGGATGCAACATAGAGAAAATTAATTTTGTGACTAGTCTTTTATCAGAAGAGCTTCAGTATTTCAGCTGCTTATAACAACAAAAATCATAAAGAGACTACAACATTTTTTTTAGACATTTCTCTACTAAATTCTGGTTTGTAACGTTGAGGCTTTTGACTGTTAGCTTTACTGGGTAGAAGAGTCTTACTTGCCTAAATAGGGGAATATTTTTAAGTACTGAGATGCCACAAACCTGGCAGTATAACTTTCAACAGGTCCTATGATCTGAACATACATGACAAGCTTCCACCAGCAACTTCTCAAATGAGGCCACGGGTCATAAATTAAGTAACCTGATAGCAATGCAGCACTCTGTGTTGACGAACCACTGAACACAATCTTTGAGATAAAAGGAAGTGCCATTCTTTACATCTTCACAGCGCAGCCTTCTCTACACCACTGTCTGCACAAACATCAACACTTTTATTTCTTGAGAAATTTCAGAATATCATAGTTTGGAAGAATTTATGTCTAGATAACAAACCTGAAAAGTACAGTAGTGTTGGCATGCTGCCTTGCTATCCATATTACCCAAACACTTGTAAGAAAACTGCTCATGATCATACACCATCTACGGCTTTTCATGGTGAAGAAAACCAAAAAATCTTCCCATTCCTTCTAAACATCATAACTTACTGCCTTTCTAATTCTTGCAGCATTGTCTTCTGTGAATCGAGACATTTCATATTTCATTTTTTTAATTTCCTCTTCCTTTTTTTTCTTCTCAGAGAGTGCCTAGAAAAAAAATTACAACTTGAAATACTACTGGTATTTCAGTGGTGACAAAGCATCTAGCACTGAGAGAAGGAACCACACAGTCACTATTCAAAACACCTTTTTTCCTTTTTGCTTTGGAGTAGCTTGACACTAAGACCCAATGAGAGAACAAGAACAGTGAACATTTTGTATTAAATGCATCTTCTTGTACATCAGTACCACACAAAAAGTTAGCATCAGTAGATGCCTTTTTCTCTTGAGACTTATTATTGGGACCTTTAGATTTTGGCTGGGTGTAGAATTACACAGAAGCAAGCATAGGAGTTCAGAGCTACTCTCCCATGTTTTCATTTAGGGGCAGACCTGTAATAAAAAATACCAACAATGATGCATAGTAAGTTCTCTGTTAGGAAACAAATGAGATGCACAAAGCTATGGGGAAATTATGAGAAGGAAAAGATGGACAAAAGGATTTCCTAAATAACTATAAATACATGAGAAGACTGTAACGAGATGATAACCACTTTTTGTATAGCAAGAACAATCACAGAAGTTTAACTACAACATGCAGAACCCTAAGCTTTGTCAACACTTTATTCTGGAAGCAGGCCAGAAGGTAGCAGGAAGTCCTTCAAGAGGCTAGTTCCCTTTTCTGTCAGAAAAAAAAGGAGGAAGGTCTGCCTCCTTTGTCACAGAACTGAAATCAGCATGAGCAACACTAACTTTAATATTCAAAAAGTTAAACTAAAGATCTAGTTTGGACACTCAGGAGGCTCCTCAAGTTTAAAAAGCAACTTCAGACTAAAAAGGAGCATTTCTCTCCTTAATTGCTCAACGGTTCAACATGTTAGCTCAAATAAAGTAAATTCTAAGATTCTCTTATTCCCATGGACTTTGACTACACTGGGTTTCACTTACTGATGGCTACAGTCATCAGATGCATGTTAAAGTTCTGTCCTGACAGCAAACACAATTCATTAGAGTTCTAAAAGTCTGACTGAAACTGAAGCCTAGCATTAAACAAAGAGCCCATATTAGACAAAAGTTTTCCAAGCCCTGTAATCTATCCCCGAAAGGGACAAAGAACAGACTTCTGTAAAGTTAAGACCTGGGAAAAAAGGATTTTTTTTTTTTTGGGTCAACAGACACATCGAGACTTGCTGGATTAGACCCTGTTCTTTCAGAAGTGTTGGTGGATTGTCCTGTCCTGAATTTGACCATTTTCATATCTACATACTTTTGGCATACCCTTCATGCTATGACAGTTTAATCACATATTATATACAAAAAAAGGGCCTGGTTTTCTTTGTTGACTTCTCCTACTCTTCCTTGTTTCTCCTATGTCTTCCTGAAATGGACTGATCAAAATTGCACATGAAGGTGGCACTATGTTTAAAGGCACCTTTATTTCTGACATTCACTCTGCACATTCTACTCATCATACTGAGCACCACAGACGATTGTGCAAGTATATTCTTTAGAGACATCCATACTATCTCCTAATCAATTTTTTTGTCTGGTAAGACTAAATTCAGCAACCAGTATGGTGCATTTGAATTTCTTCTGCCATTTTATAATACACGAATAAACACCTTGGCAAATTCTTCCTGACTGCACACTTCACCCACTGATTGCTCCGACACTTTTCCAGATTTCTTCTGCATCATTAAGATCTGAACACAGAACTTGCTCTGTTGCTGACCTATGCCCATCGTGTAATAAAAAAAATTCCCTTTAGCTTTAGCTCTTCTTTCCTAAGTTAGGACTTCATAACACAACCTTCCTTTTTATTCTGACAGTCCAATTTGTTTATAAGAAAGAAGAAACATCTGTTAACAAGAAACTCTGTGAAAAATTTTTGAAAATTCAAGTTCAGGTACAGTATTATCACTTAAGTCACGTTTATCCAGACACTCAACATATTCATTGAAATTTGTACTGTAGAAGAAGTCTAACTAATGTATGGTCATATCAGAGTTTGTTACCTTATGCACTATGCACTTGTAGCAATTTTAGTACAACAAACATGCAGCTTGGTGGCGTATGCACCTCACAATTGTGATTAAAGTATTCTAATAACTAAGGAATATCTTCAATATTTGCCTTACCCAACTTTTTTGTAGATTAGCTTCTTGTAAGAGGTATATGTAATCTTGGATTTGTGCAACAGCATCATGCTTCTCCCTTACTAGATTAGCAACCTTTTTCTGAAGTTCCACAATTTGTTTCTCCAAGGCTGTTCTGTCTTTTCTCTGCTGTTGAGCATCTTGGAGAGTAATGCTTAATCTACAAGATAGTAATAATTTTACTAATTTAACAATAAGATGGTTAATTAATACACTAATACTTGCAAGCTAAACTAATAAGATGCATTCATAAGTTGCCAAAACTGCATTCTGCTTGTTTTTGGACAGAGTCTTTGAGCTTAATATTCATCAAGTCCTAGAAACAAACAGAACTAAAAGAGTTAACTCAGATACCTAATCTCAGAAGATCCTTAGAAGAATGTTGCTATCCTGGGATACATCACTGCAAATGCCTCATATGAAACCACAATATAACAGCCCCAGAAGGAATACAGTTTTCCTCTGTGGAGGAAATGGAGTAACTCAATGTGAGCAATGAAGTTGCAGCTATACCATTAGAATAAGAAACCACTGGTAATTTTACAACAGCTTGGAAAATCTTGTTTAATTATGATTAGTGGTAAGCATGAAAAAGAGCAAGAAACCCTCAGAGGTATCCTCAAAAAAATCTCAGGAAGTTCCACAAGTACTGCTGGTTCAATGAACTTCATGGTTCTGAATACCCATTGAAAGCACTTCAGAAAACAGACACAACCACCATATTTTTGTAGAACCAAAGCTTGATTTTTGCAAGACCAAAAACTTACAGAAAACAGTAAAATGAGCTAATTCCTTCAGACATTCTAAAATAAACTTAAGATCCTCCACAATGCTTAGGCCAGCGAAATTCATCAAGTAGACGTAGCCTCACTAGCCTTTGCAACAACTTGAGACAGTACTTGACCACATAGTTACAAAGTTGGTTCCCTAGTAATTATTTGGGTTTTAGAGTTATTGAAGAGTCATGCTTGCAAGGCTGGCCAAGAATAGAAGATGAACAGACACACAATTATTTCAGTAAGAAATTTACATATTCTTAACTATCAGGTCATTTGACTAATGTTAATAATTCAACAACTTGAATTAACTTCAAGTTTGTGATACCTGAATCAAAAATCATTGTGCTCAGCCAAGTGTCTTATCCTTGAAAATGAAGCGGGAAAAAAAAAAATCCATGCAAAAGCACCTGAGTCTTACACCTTCCAGTAGATAGTGCTGGAATTTAAGTTCTACTCCTTAGCTCAAACTTATTCAAGCTACTTTTGTAATTAGCATTTATTGTTAAGAAGTGAGCTTTAATAATGCCATTATCTTTTTCTGTGTAAAGATTGCTGAACTAACACCTCAAAACAAATGCTATCTAACACGGTGGGGGGGGGTGGGGAACATCACTTCAAAACTTTCTAGCTTACAAAAACATTTTCAAATTTCAGTACCAATGGTTTTCCTTAGAGTTCCACCCAAAGCTAACAAGCATTGAGTAACTAGAATTTATGTACTAGAACGAAACAGAAACGCCTCATTTTTTCACCATTACAGTCAATAAAATCAGGTGGCCTATTTATCATTTTAAAAACACTGAAATCAGAAGCTGTTCTGAAAGGCTGCAGAATATAACAAGATTGAGAGCAGTCAAGCATTAAGTTACCTGTATCTTAATACAGAGCTGCTCAGAAACACAAAACCCAGAGGCTGAAAAAACCCACAGTATTTAAACTTACTTGCATGTACTGTGTGATTAATATCCAAGGAGTGATTGTTACCTTGTTTCTAGTTGTTTTATCCTAGTCTGCATTTGATTCAAGTGTCTGCTAAACGCTGCTTCTCTTTGCTGGCCAAATAACATGTTTTCTTCCTAGAAAGAATATAAGCATTAGCCAGACATCATCTGACCTTCCCTGAACAAAATAAGCGTGTACTAACGTAAAACAAGTTAGAGAAAAACTTGTGATTAATTTTACGTCAGCATTCAGGTAACTGACTAGCCATTCAAGTGCAATAGAAAATTATTCCTTTCTCTAAAGTACCTTTCTCTCCAATTGGCTTTGAAGCTTCTTTGTCAATCTGGTCATTTCATCAACCTTAACACTTGCTGTCTGCTCATCTTTTCTGGCTTGCCTGTATAAAGAAAGCAGTCTATAAATTACATTTCAATTATTACAGGAGGAAAAAAAACCCAGATCAATTACAACTTTGTTGAAATAGCTGTGAAGCACAGTCAAATTTTGTAACACTGCTCCTACAGGGCAGAAAACTTCTGCCCCTTCTCCTTCTTACTGTGTGGCACATTGGAAGAGGAACAACAGATTCATTAATTGTTCTGTGAAAATGACTTATTTAAGATCTCTAACGGGAAGGTGTATGTGTTGATTACATATTTGAGAGGACAAGGCAATCAAGAACTTCAAGTCATTCAGTCAGCTTAAATATAACTGGCCACAGATACTTCATAGGAAAATAATTTACAGAATTAGATTTTACTTTGTAAAGCAACCTGACTAGGAATTAAAAAAAAAAAAAAAAAAAAAAAAATAAAATCGTTAACCACTTTTGAAGAATTTAACTGATGTGCTTTGTAAGCTGAATAGGTTTTACATGAGGACTAGCTAATGAATCAGACTTCCTCCTAAGTAGAAAAGCTTACTGAAACGGGCAACCCTCCTGCTCTGACTTGAGAAAGAGAATCCTTCTCCTGGGGTATAACCCCATTATTCAGGCTGCATATTAGGCTAAATTTAAGACCTACAATAGCATGTATGATACAGTTAAAAAGGGCAAATATATTAGATAAGGTAATGTAAACTGGAGCACCAATAGTAATGAAAGAAGCTAGAAAATATTTAAACAATCAATATGAAGCAAAACAATCCTTATAGTGACTTTGATTTAATGACATAAAAGACAAGAACATGTTATAGCTACATGAAAATCTTAAGCAAGATACACATAATCCCAGCAATTCTACAGCAAATACTTAATTCCATCTTAATTAATCAGAAAAGCTTATTTTGTTATAACTTCTTTTAAAAGCAAAAAACAAAGTTAAAAACATTATTCCCAGACATATGGGCCTCATTGCAGGTCCAGAAGTTTGATCTTACTCCATCTGAATTATGCACCTTTCTCCTACAAAAAAGTACTATTAAATTTATGAGGACATTATGTTGCTTCCCCCCAGATGTTTAAAATGTGCTGTAAACCAAAACAAAACCTTAGAACCCAGCATAAGGATAAGCAAACAAAAAAGTCATAAAACTCAGAAAGGCTTAAATATAAAAAATTAATTTTAAGGCACAAGTTCAGATTCAGATCAAATTCACAGGTGTGTGTTTAACAGGCAACAAATTAGTTCTAAAGATGCAGATTTTATTCTTCACTGTGCAACAAATCTTTAACATAACCTTGGCAAGTTCTCTGTTTAAAAGCGTTAAGATTCTGAAATGCAGATACATACCCTAGCAATGCCAGTTTTCTTAGTTTATATATTTTATCTACCAGTCTTTAAAAATATTTCATTAGCATACAGACTAAAACATTTTTAATACCCGCAGTAAAACTCAACAGTTCAAGCCACCAGAAAAGACCATTAGGTCACTGACTGTTAAGCATCCCCTCTCCACAGACAGCTGCTAGTAGTTAATTCAACAAAACAGCAACACAGTGAACTAAATGATTAGCTGTATACAACAGAGCTTTGAAACACTAAAGCACAAATGTTTCAGTAAAAATTCTAGCACCTAAGTGAAATCTATCCAAACCTCAATTCTCTACAGAAATACATCAACTATTACAATGGCTCTAAGAGTAGCAGATTATGGCTCTTCAATAGCTAGCATAATAATACATAAATAGTACAATGTAGTACGTTTTAAACTCAGCTTATGTTAACATTGATGAGAAGCAATGATTAAGTTCTTTGTAGTCAGATTAAGTAGTTTCAGAAAGGCTTCTAGAACAGCAGCTTGAAAGGAAACATTAAATCTCATGATTGCATGTGAGAGACCTTAGAGTGAATTTAGACATTTACTGAGTATCTAAAATAGGTTCAGTTTATGCTAATTGCTTTCAGCCCCACTTATTACATGAGTCACTGTAAGCATGCCAATGCAAGAGCAAAGATTTACAGATAAATGAAAGATGAAAACAGTAATTCAATACTAATATCTTCTGCAAAGAAAGAAATTCCAAAAAAAGGAGGGATATGAAAATGTTATTTCCCTTCTAAGAACAGTAGCACAAGCAAATTGCAAGTGATGACTAAGTTTGGAAATATTTTCTTTTGGCAAATACCCCAAGTACCATGTTAATCTTTGATTGCTTGTCATAACACTTGTTTTCCAAAATGTGATTTATGAAAACAGTTTTTCCAAAGAAAAATCTTGACTAATAAAAATGAGAGGTCCTAACAAGTCCCTCTCAAAAACACATTTTCAGTGACTGAGATAACCTGGCATTTGTAAGCAGGTTCTGGTCCTACATTTATTGCACAAAAAGAAATGTAAAATCAAACACTGGTAAAACAAAATTATTCTAGTAAGCAAACGATAATGTACCAATCGGGGTGAAAGCTTAATAGTAGAAGCAGCTAATTTTTATTGCTCTAACAGCAAGAAAGTTTAAATCTTAAAAAAAAACCAAACCAACTTTTAAATAGGTTAATAAATATTCAGCCATGACCAATATTCAACAGTAATAAATCTATTCATTCACCCTCAATCTGTACCTTTTAATGTGGGTTTTGTGACACGGTAACGTTAATATCTATGAATAGTACAACTAGACTCATTAAACAGACGCTGAAATTCGTGTAATACCCAATCTTTACAGTGACAATCACTTAGCACTACAACAGATAGCAGCTGCTCTTCATGTAATATTTTGTATGGGTTCAGAAGAGGAGAGAGGTCTGATGCAGCCAACCTAGGTTTCTCAATACCAGCATTGCCTGCAAAAACTGCATACAAAATTGAGTGCATGCACACAGAGAGCCATGTTTAACTGTTTACATAAAAATAGGAGTGATTTTTACAATTTTTAGGGTGATGTTCTTTAAAAATCAAAATAGAAAACCATCCAACAAAATCACAGCAGTCCAACTATATTAAATATTTTAATCACAGTATTGAAAGAAATTACAGTATCTAAAAATCAAAGCAAAATTTAACTCCAAATTTAAGCACATTATAAACTTTATGCCTATAAATGTTTATTTTAAAGAGCTTATTTAAAGTTTGAGGGTAATGCTATAAAAGAAAAAAAAAATCATCACTGGTTGATAACGAATCTATTTCCTTTTTAATGTCATTCTACAAATCCACTGGTTACTGAAATTTTAGTTTTACCTCAACCATCACTAATTAGAAGGGTTAACAGATACAGTAAACTGGCACTGAAAAGACTCTGGCTGTAAATACAAATAATCATGAAATTGTGTCACAGCTATTTTCCTCATTTCCCTTGATATACTTCAGGAATATAATTAATACTCCTCTTACCTCTAATTTCCAAAGAGCCCACATTTTATTGCTTTTTACTGAGAAACAGTGAATGGAAATTTTATTAACACCATTCAAATTTAAAACTATTTTGAACATTCAAATTTCAGAAAGTTAATGAGTAATTACGTAACTGGATTTTGAGCAAATTGTCTTCTACTGAAAACTTATCTCCACAGTAAGTTTTGCTGTGATACTGGCACTTTGCTCTTTTTAAACCAACAGTCAAATGTTGAATATTTCAGGAAACAGCTGAGACAAATAATGCTAACTGGAAATACGCTACCCTAACACTAATGATGCACACAGCTCTAACAAACTTAAGAGGCTTTAACTGCAACCATTGTAACTATCATTATCAAGGCAGTTTACAATACAAACAAGGTCCATGATGTAGCAGCAGGTTAGAAAAAGCTATAGAAAAGATAATTCATGATTTTTTTAATTGCCTGGTTTATACCTCAGTTGTTTTTGTTGGCTCTGTAGTTCCACATTCTGTTGTCCTACAATTTGCAGAAGCTGTTGATTAGTCTGCAAAATAAGGAGATACATGTAACATGTTCCTTATGGTATTGAAAATAGATGTTTAGAGTTGTGACAGGGCACTTCTACAGAATATAATACCATTAAAATAGCCAGCAAGGTCTATTTAACACTGTGGCCCATCTCCAAGGTTCAGATAAGAGTATTTTAGAAGTGATTTTACTTAATCCTTCCCATATTTTTGGTAGCATAGGAACTTCCTGAGATGAGAATTGTAATAGCTTAGACCAACTGTTCGCACTTCCATCTAGTTTAGGTGCCTGGAATACCTTATGAAATGAATAGCATGGTAGAACACATGGAAAGTAGAGACAATAAACAATGAGCAATTGCTACTCCTTCATTTTTTCTATGCCAGCAAAAGCTGCCATTCTCCTTCCAATGCCTTATCATTAAAGAATTATTTCCTATTTTTGTTACACTACTAGCCTTTTCTGGATCTTATATATACCTTTACATTGAGATATTAGAGATGACCACAGCTGCAGGCAGCATTCAAGATGCAACTGTATTTTGGACTTAAACATAATATATTTCTTACCCCATCTCCCTTTAATTGCTAACATCCTTGTTGCTTTTTTGACTGTTGCTAAGAATTGTTTTCAGACACTTCCGACTTCTAAAATACCTGTTCTGAGTGGTAACAGGTCAAAACCATCACAGAGTAGGCAAAGTGAAAGCTTCCTCGTGCCCACATGCATTATTTTGTTTCTAATACCAATGTCAGATGAAATTCACTCAGATACTCAAGATCATGAGATCTTTCTGCAAATTTCTGCAGTTTACTTTAGTTTTCACTACCCTAAGTGGCTTGACATCAGCAGTTAACACTTGCCTCAATACTGAATCTCATTTAATTTATAAATATACTGAACACCTCTAATCTGAGCACATCTAGGAAACACAGCTGTTTGGCCACAATAAAAAAAATCTGACTATTTACTGACTTTATTTCCTATTTTTAAGTTTGTTAGTTCAAGAAAGGTCATGCTTCTTTATCCCATGACACCTTTATGCCTATTGGTTATTTCTGGATAAGAGTATGGATTACCATACGCCTATCCCTTCGATACGCCAAATGGATAACCTTTATGTTAATATCATCTGTTTCATCTCTTTCCATGAATTCACATATTTTGCTCTGTCTCCTCTCCATATCATCTCTTTCCAATTTTATGATTTTAAGCATTCAGTGATTGTTTTTTTAGGTACCTACTACTGACGTCATAACAGCAGATTAAACAGTCTGTAACTGCAAAATCCTCAGCAAAACTTCTTCAAAAGCTCACAGTTGTATTTGCCTGAGAAGTTTTTTCAGACAGCTACCTCCCAGTAACTCTAAAGGATTTATCTTTATAGAATAGTGAATTTTGAAATGACATAATACACAAGTTCCTCTCAGAGTGTTATTTTGCTTTTATTAACAGGACAACTGCTTGCAAGATACAGTTCTGTAGTAACCTGCAATATACTACTCAACGTTGGTAAGGGTTCAATTGGAATATTGTACTGTTTCCAGCACTACAGTTCAAGAATGACAACACAATTGGAAAGAATTTAAAGGTGAGCTATAAGAATGATTAGCTATGTTAAAAAAAGTGTCAAAGAACATTTAAAGACTTCACTGGCTTTGAATGGAATAGAAAAAGTGGGGAAAAAGATGGCAATAGAGAAGTTTCAATAATAGAGGCACCATGACAAAGAATGTAAATCTTTCCTTCATACCTACACTATTTCACACTGAAGAAGTCTGGCTAATATTTTAACAAGAATATTTTAACAGGAGGTCACATCTGAGGAGAAAGGGTTCCGGTGATAAAGACAGAAGACAACAGACTACCCACAGTAGGTCAGGATTTCACTTTGATTTTTTTACAGTATTAAAAGTTTTTGTTAATCCTGGAAAGTTCTAGGCTAAAGCTTAAGAGACTAATAATCCAAGTATATGGATGAAGCACTGGTAGATGATTATTGCTCAGAAAAATGTTTGAAAAGGTTGACAACAAAGACACTGAAGCCAGCACTGCCAAACAGTCAGTAAACACATGGCAGAGAACAGCCTGTATAAAAGATGATCATTAATTTTTTCCTTTGTGGAGATGGCTTTGAATGTGCGTAAGTGAGGTGTACTCACCACATACTCAAATTATGAGTGTAACCTGAGCTCTTGAACAAAGAGCTCACATAATGTTAAGAGCTAACCACTCAACCAGGCTGACCAGGTGTTTGGAATTCAGGAAAAAAAGAGCTGTTACTACTTGATTTTTGACTCGTCCCCAGAAAAGTCTGCAATTCTGTGAGGCACAATTTCTTTTTCAACAAGGTACATATGAAGGACTTTTTGCTTTTCTTTTATACTTTGAGGCTCTAGTAGAACCCCTCCCCCACAATTTACTAGGTCATTTCTCAGAAGTTTTACTTACCAACTCTTTTTTCTGATTGGCTATGTGCAGTTGCTGAGTCAACTGCTGAAAACCAGTCAGCTGATCCTAAAAAGAGAATTCAGAGCTTGTTATAATCATTATCATCATAAAGAGCGTATAATTATAGAGTTTCATAGTCAACTGAAAATATTTCCCAAAAATGTATACACACTGCAGGAAATTCAATATGCCTTTGTAGATTTTAATTAGATTGCTTTTATCTGTTGACGTAGTAACCTGGATAATTAGATGTGTTACCGAAAGATGTATCCAAGTTTCACTCAGTTATAAATTGCCTCCTTCCAATACTCATACATACTTATTCCCAAAATATGAAAGCATTAGCAGTGCCTTTGAAGTGCCACATAGATTATGATGCTATTATAAGTATTTTTGCTAAGCACAGTAGCAGACACACCCCTTAATTAAAAACAGCAAAAAAATATCGTGATTTCCAACCCTGCAGTTCAAACACATTTATATGCACGACTATCTTGCACACATATACATATATACACAGTAAGACTCCATGTCCTCTGCAAGTTCCTGCCCACATACTTGAAATACAGAATTTTCCAATCATAACAGTGCATTTAGCTGATGAATCAGTGACCACATCTAACCATGCACCTTTAGGTAACTATTATGGAAAATAAGTAACAGTACCCGTAGGCACCTCCCTCCTTCAGTTTGACTACACCCCCCCCCCCATCATCTCTAAGGTATAGAAAGATTCCAAAATTAACAAAAACAAATTAAAATTACTTTATGCTTTTGCATGTCAACCATGCGAATCTCTGTTTCAGTCAGGTATTCCTGGTATTTCAGCTGGAGTTGATCATGCTCCTGTACTAGAGTCTGCCAAAGCTCTACTGCTTGCTCCTTTGCCTGTTACAGAACAATAGTTTGCATGAAATATTTCATTATAGCACATTTACCTTTATCTATCATTCTCTAAAGAGAGGTCTTAACCTCTATTTCTATTCTACTACAAAAATTTGAATTGAACAAAATATTTCATTAATTTCCTGGTCTGGCTGACTTCCGGATGAAGTAAACTATGTAAAAACACAGACACAAATTAATTCTAAAAAACCTTATATTAATCTAGGAAAGAAGTTCCTTCAGGTCTTTCAGCTGAAAGTACAAACACTTCTTTATTTAGCTACAGAATGTCAGAAAGCTTCAAAAGAGTGTCAAGGAACTCTGTACAACTTAATTCTGAAGCAATAAATAAATCAGCTTCCTCTAATCTGCCAAGGAACAACAAGAGAAGTAAAACATTTGTACTGTTTTATCTCACACACTTGAGTTTCCAGTTTTAGTTGCTCTTGAAGGTTTTTCACTATATATTCATCTGCAAGAACATCAGCTCCCAGAGACACAAAAGGAAAGGTGTCCAGCTGCTTCTCAATAGACTCTTTCAACTCTGCATGCAGCCTGAAATTCAAATAACTAAGCTCAGCAAAGTATTTCTTTAACAAGGATTTTTTTAACAACTGAAGTACACTATACCTTCAATCTGTATAGACTTTTTACTTCCAAGTCATATTTAAATCTATTATTATGTTGTACAAACACAATGGACAGTTTGAAATAGTTTACCACCTAGTTCTTTTACATACATAGTTAAATCTCCTAAACATAGTGCTGTAATCTATAGTAAGCACTTAAAGGCACTAACATTGAGCCACTGAGCTTGTATGAAATCTTCAACTGTTAAGTAGGTTCAAAAAACTTCAAGGTCCTAGAGAAAAAGCTTTTCAAGGTTTAGAAATCAAGAAAAGCAGAAGTGCAGTTATTCACCTTTCATTTTCCTGAGTGACTTGTTCAAGTTTTTGTCTCATCTCTCTCATTTGTACCTAACATAAAAACATGCAAGAGTAAGCACTCATTCAGGTGACACAAACTTTGTTAATTCTTTAAGGAAAGTCACAGGATGCTACTTAAATTTAAGAGCTGCTAAGTCCTGTATATTCCAGGTCCTGTTACATCTAAAGCATTCAGAAGTTATTATGAGCATTAAACTTACCTTTAGGAGTTCTTATGGCTCTTACAGATTGAATTCTTTATTAACTCAAGCTCTTTTAGCGATACAGTGGATAACTCCCATCTTTCATGCAGAAAGTATTTGAGAAAACAGTTTAGAAATTAACTGTGGACAAACTTCAGTTACACGAGTTGAATGGACTGTTTTGTTAACTAGGACAACAAAACCATAGTGCTTTTATTGCCTTTTGAAATCACCCAAGCTTCAAGACTGTGTTTGCAGAATCCTTATGACAGACAAATTTAACAAATTAAGTGCATTAAATCAAAACTGGACGATCCCTTCTGCATGTAGATCACAATTAAAAATTGCTTTCTGGTTGCCACAGGTTTTAAACATTAAATGTATCATTACTTTGTTTTTCACTGATCATATGAAGCATAAAAAAGTTTATCTTTTCTGTGGCTGAAAGATGGACAGTCCCCCTCCACTGGAGTCTCCATGAAAATCAACATTTAAAGAATTATTAGAATCTAAAGAATTATTAAGAATGAAGAAGGCTGGGTGCATCTACATTTGCAGGACTGAGCTGGACTGCATGGCCAAAATCAGACCTGTAAGGCAAGAGAGGAACAGCTGCCTCACCTGAATGCCACCTGGGAAAATACCTGCAGCCACATCAGAACATCTAGAGACATAAACCATGTATGCTCTATTTTACAACACTTCTCCAAATAGTAATTTGTGCAATTTGGACAATCTCCCAACCTTTTAATTGAAAGCTCTCCATTCATCCATTTTAAGCAGACTGTAGTCCAGCAAGTTTGTGAAGTGTGGCGAAGGCAGACTTTCCTTTACTGACAGAAACTAATGGCCTAGACATCAATACTATAAAATACTAAGAATTTACAGTCTGAAATGTTAGGAACATCCATACCCAGTAAAGCTGCTGCTGTTTTCTCATTTCTTCCAATTGTTCATAATACTCCTTCACTAGAGCTGACAAGCTAAAAAGTTGAAAAACATTAAGTTTTGTAAATGCTGAAACACTGTTCTGATAATTAACTAGTTTTAAAGAATTCTTAATCTAAAGAACAGTCACTTTTCTTTATATCTAAGCTTGACATTCACCAGAATCAAATGAATATAATTACTATTTTTAAAGTATGATCATCAACAGCATATTTCCTCTGTAACAGAACTCAGAACATGTGACATTATAAATGAGCATTAAGAGAGCATCAGTATTTCGTACATAGAATCCCAAATGATGGAAAAGCAGACTGCTACTGCTTTCACATACAACAGTAAAGCAGCCAATAAGACAAAGTAAAATAAGGTACTTCTACTAATATCTTTTTTTCCTTCCTAACATTTTTTTTAATTGAGAGTAATTACCTGAAAATTCTGTATTAGTCTAAAGGGATAATACCTTAAAGGCTAACAAGAAAGGATAGGTTATTTTTATAACAGGAATGACAATAATTACTAAACAATTTACTAATAGGCAACTCTTAGTTGAAGACTGTCAAAGAAGCACTTTTAAAAACAGCCACCTGACCTCAACAGACAGCAGTTACTTGTGTTACCTAGATCAGTACAATCCTAGCTGCATTTCTATTTATCATCTTAAAATTTAGACTAGAGAATTCCTCCATTCATATCTTATCCTTTATTTTACAGATTGCAGAAGAAAAGTCGTATTTAGCTCACTGAAGGAACAGAACAATATCTACAAACAACTACTACAGGAACACTTTTACACATTCTACAGACAAGTTCAGAGCTGTGAATATATTCACGTAAGACCAGGTTCACCCAGTTAAATTTTTAAAAGCACATGATGATTTCTTTAAGTATTTCGTAGTATTCCCACTTATCACTTGCAATCTTGCAATCAGTTACCTTTCGTCCATCATCCTGGATCCTGACATGACACCACCACCGGGGTAATTTTTCTGTAATGGTATACTTTACATATTAGTAATTGCACGACTGCATATAGTTATAAATTTTTATATGCAACCTAAAGCTGTTGTTTTGTCTGTACTGTAATAATACACAATATCCCACATGATCACTTCCAGGTTTATGCTCAAAAATACTTAGATGGCCCAATTTGAAAACAATCAACTTTTTCTTTTTTTCCTGGAGATGCTCTGATATAAAGCATAACCACATCTGAGAGGAAATCATCTCACTCTTCAAGGAGCAATCAGAGATTTGTGTTAAGTGCTAACTTCATTTCCACGCACCTCAGTATCATGCAAAGGCTGATGTACTAGCTTCTGTTCAGACCTTCAGACAGGTTGACTGTACCCAGCACAAAAAGTTCTCTTAGCAAGAGACCAATCTCTTAGAAAAAAACAGAAGTCTGTGAGTGTCTACAAAAGGAGAAATCATGTGTTTCTCAAGGATATGTTATACTGCATATGACAAACTTTTGAAAATGCACTAAATACACCAGAATTTCACTGTTATGATAGTTTTATTCTATTGCTTATGCTTGGAAAAACAACAAGCAGCTCTAGAGTCGTGGGATGGACACTATGCAAAGAAGGCCAGGCCACTCTGAAGCAGGCTGTGATCTATGTATAGAAAGATGTTTGCTGCAAAACTTCATTATGAAAAAAAAAAAAATCTTATTATTTCCTTCCCCAAGTTCACATACCTGGTCAAAAGTAGCTCTCAAAATCTCATCTATTTCATGTGGCATACCTAGCCTTTGATCTGAAAGATACCAGATTTGAGAATAAGAGCTATAACATAGGTCATTATCTACACAAACCTGTCAGCCAAAAATGCTTAACAGCGTAGCGCTCTGAAGGTGCACATGTCCCGACACATCAAGAGTCAGGAGCGGGCGGGTAGCCCGAGATGCTGACCACTGGCAGATCTCACCTGACTCCCCGCTGCTGAGCTCAGTAGCCCCGTTTCCCGTGGGAAACATCACCGCCGCTCAGTTAGCTCGAAGAAAGCCTGCTCGAAAAAACTCGGAGAAACACCAGCTATTTCGGCCGTTCAGCTCACTGGCGGATAAAGACGACGAGAACCATTAAGAAGACGGAATCAACAACTTCCAGACAACGAAGACGCACTTCTCTCACCCACCTACCCACCAGCTCCCACTTCTCTCGTTAAATAAAGCCACAGCTGCAGCTAGGACAGCCTCCACACGCCTTCCCCTCAACCCGAAGCAGTAATCACGCCACTACCGCCGTCGCCGCCTGAGAGAAAAAAGACTCTGGGCACCAATCAGCACTAAAGGCCCACGCGCGCCTCAGCAGCCGTTAACCGCGCCGCGCTCACAGAGCGCGTGAAGGCCGAACGCGACCGAACCCTGCCGAACTCCGCTTACAGCAGCCGCCCCAACCGCGATCAGCAGTGAGTCGCGGCGGGGGGGGGGGGGGGGGGGGGGGGGGGGCGGGGGGGGGGGGGGGGGGGGGGGGGCCCCCCCGCCGGGGGGGGGGGGGGCCGGGGGGGGGGGGGGGGGGGGGGCGGGGGG
>WYDI02019518.1:0-23436 GCA_009867235.2 Psittacus erithacus | reverse complement strand
ACTGCCAGGGATGGGGCAGCCACAGCTTCTCTGGGCACCCTGTGCCAGCGCCTCAGCACCCTCACAGGGCAGAGCTTTATATCCAACCTAAATCTCCCCTGTTTAAGGGAGTTCATAGAATCCAACTTCCTGCTCCTTGCAGGGCAACCTAAAACTAAACCATGAAGACTAAGCGCATTGTCCAGATGTTCCCTGAACTCCAAGCAGGACTGAGGAGACAACAAGGCTTCAGCTTGTCCCTGACTAGCGAAGGCAACACATTTCACCACACAAGAAGCCCCTTGGTCTGCATCTGGTCCTGAAAAGCCACGCAGCTCCCTGTGTTCCTCAGTTTGTGTTTGTTCTGATAGACAAAGACCACAGATGGGGCTTGTTTACAGAAAACCACCTGAGCTACAACCTCCCAGAGAACAAGGCTTTGGGGAAGCGTCTCTTTCAGACTCAGGAGTTTAGCCAATTTCACAATTATGCAACATGCAAAGGAGGTGGGTGGGAGCCCTTACCAAGCCTGATTCTTCAGTTTTCTCAGTTCTTTAGTCGCCCAGGTAGCAAGGGTTTTTGTTTTGTTCGTCTTGGATCTTCTTCCTTCAGTTAGCAGTTCATGTATCATGGGTCTAGATTCTACTAATTTCAGTACATCTTTCCCAAACGCTGTACACAAATCCCTGCAGAAGCAAAGAGAGAGGCTGTAAGGCTGAGTGTCACAAGCAGATGTTCCAGTACCACTGTGATCAGCTCTTGCTAGCAAAGAGAAATCTGACTCACAGCTCATGTCCTTTTTAAAATGCTGCATATGGTCACTAATTTCAGCAGAGGAAAACTCAACAGGCTTCTGGAATTGTGACTAACTGGAGGTGTTCAGTCCCCTTGGCCAGAGACTGATCTCCCCCTTGTTCCCTTCCCTAAATTCCATAGACAAGATTAAATCATCCTGACCCTTGTTCCTCCGTACCTGGGAAGCTGAAGGTGGAAGGAGGACCTTGTTTTTAAACCCAGGTCATCCCTGACAAATCCTACATCTGGGATTTCTGTAACACCCCCCTGGTGTTCACTTCTACCTAGAGATTTTCACCCTGTCAGTTAAAGGACCTCACCTGCAGAACCACTTCACTCCTTGGGTTAAATATGCAACACCTCAGAGCTGACACTAAACACTTCAGACAGTCATAATATCACAGCTTTCGATATGAACAGCAGCTGTACAAAGGTTTCTACCCATCTAATGAGCGTGCTGAAAGAGGATTGGGATGCTTACCCTATCAGTCCAGCAGCACACGCCACTACAACATCGGTGTGATCCTCATCTCCAGCAATGTGGTCAATGTAAGACAGAATAAATTCTACTCTGGGCTGCACCAGCATCACATCCGCTGAAAGAGAAGAGCTTGATGAGAGCAGGCTGAAACACAGGTTGTGTTTAACAGTCTGCCCTTGAAGAGGGCTTCCAGGATAGCCCCAAACAGGCAGAACCTGACCCCAGAAACGCTGAGATAGGGAGAGGAGAAACTGCCAGAGGAAGAGGAACCGCAGTGAAGGGCTCCAAACCCATTCCCGACTCATGGCAGCAGAGCATTCACTCCCACACAAAGGCAATGAACAAGGACATGCCCTCAGACGTGACAACTGCCATGACACAGCTTGTCCAAGCCCAGCTCTTCCCATGCCCCTTTCCCACCTCAAGCCCAGCACCACCACAGCAGGACAGAATACTCACGATGCACGTTTTCTTGGTCTCCCTTCAATCCCTGGATAATTCCAGTGTAAGCTTCCAGGCAGCCCTCCCTCAGCTCATTCAGGTAATCCACCATGTCATAGTCGGACTGGAAAGGCATCAGGAAAGGAACACTCAGCGGGTGCACAGCCCTTCCTTGTGGTTTTAACGCACCAGAGAAGCACAGCATCACTGGCTCACCTTGTCAACCTGGGCTTGAGAAGCCTGCTGGAGGGTGTTCAGTACAACATCGAGGTACTTCTTGAACTCTCCTCCAATGGCAAGGGCAATATCACCAAACACCGAGAGAATCTCAGGCTTCACAGACCTATGAACGTTTTCATTCTGGAAGAGATTTTAGCACAGCTACATTCAGTTGCATTGCTTTTGTAAGGAGGGAGGAGCTAATAAATTAGGCCATTTCCTTGAAATGTACATCCTCACCCCCAATAAATTTGGATTCCATTCAAATAGTAAGCCAGATAGTTGTCAAACACGAGATCTTCAGAGCATGCCTAACACTTCTGCTTCTCCCACCTCCCACTTTCTTCTCAGTGTGCAAGCCAACTGTTACTAACTGGCTAATGAGAAGGTAAACACTCACCCCCAAGTTCTCCAGGAGCAGCTGCATAACCTCATCACAAAAAGGCAGGATGTTGGATTGCAGGGCTCTGCATAAGTCACCAACCAGGCCCACTGCAGCCAGACAAACCTGCAAATAGAACAGCAAGTGAGACACCCACCCAGTGAGTCAGTCTTCCACGTTCTATCCTTACAGCTTCAGCTCATTAAAGCCCTAAGTGGTGAGAGTCTGCAGCCATTAAACGACCCTCTTAGAGCCGATGAGGCTCCTCCTTAACCAGTTGTATCACCAAGCTACAAAGAGCTCAACTTGCTTCACCAAGGGGGAGAGAAAGAGATCCAGCTGCCAAAGTGACAGGTACTTGGTGTGAACACAGCAGCTGGGTGGTCTAAACATCCACCCCAAAGGGAGCACCAGGACTTGACCTTCTAATGGGAACACACAGCCAGCAGCAACCTCTTTTCTCATCAAGGCCAACTATGAAGTGAAAACACAGGTGTCAAGTCAATGAAGGCCTTCTGCTGAATTAAACAGGAGGCTAAATCTGTGCATGCAATCAGTAATTAGAGAGAAGTGGGGCTCCAGTTCTGGTTTCATCACCAGAAGCTGTGGTATTTTTTATGGATGCACACCCACTGAAATCAGCACCCACGAGCAGATGAGAACTTAAGAGACTGTGAACAGGGCTGCCTGGTTTGACCTCTACCTGGTACTCAGCGTAGTTCTTCAGTCCAATGCCAAGGAACGGTTTGAAGGCATCCATATACTTCAGAAACTCTCCACCTAAGACTGTGCATGGAAAAGAGTCCAGTTAGAAGAAAAAAATCCCAGTTTCAGGCATATTTGCTGGACTTGAACCACAGAGCAACTCACCATTATATTCCACCCAACCCCAGTACCTGCAGGTTCAAACCACAGAGCAACCCACCATTATATTCCACCCAACCCCAGTACCTGTAGGTTCAAACCACAGAGCAACCCACCATTATATTCCACCCAACCCCAGTACCTGCAGGTTCCACAGAAGCCCAACCAATCAGTTCTCCACTAGACACAGATCAACTAGGTTGGAGAAGACCTTTAAGACCATCGAGTCCAACTGTTACCCCAAGTAACACCACTAAACCATGTCACTAAACCATTTTCTACCTGGTTTTTGGACCGCTTCCACATCACACACAAACCAAGCACCAGTGAAATGTGTCCATCTGGACTAAACAGGTTTGGAAGTGCTCAGTTCCTCGCAGGCCTCTGAAGATGATCACCTCCTATACTTAGGAAGGATGCTGAGATCCACCTTTTCCCACCATTTTCCCCCCATCTTTAACATCTTCCTCCTGGAAAGAGCTGCTTGGCCTCTTCAGTTCAAGCACACTCTTCAGTGTGCTCATATTTAACCAGAATTTGAAGTAAAATATTCCTGCTCTTTGCAGGCTCCAACCCTTCTCCAAGTCACTTGCAATTCCAAGACCACACATGCAGACTTCTCTATCCAAAAGTGAAAGGGTCTTGGTCTCAAGAGGAACACGCTTCCATTCCTGCATGCGATGATCCCACTCAGCCTTCTCATTCACTTCCCAGCTTCCTCAGGCAATCCACTAAGTGTTCTCAAGAGCAGTCTGATGAAGACCTGCTCCCCAAACACACTGCTGTTGGAAAGGGCTTCTCCAAAAAGCCAAAACCAGCCTCTGTTGTACTTCAAAGGCACTCTCAGAGCAATCCGTTAGGAACAGGTCCTGTCACCTGCTAGCCAGGATAACAGCCTCAGGAAAATAGAACTCAAATGAGCCTCTACAAAATGATCTCCCTGATGGCTGTTTCCAACCCAGGCCCAGCTTTTATTAGAGCAGGCAGCAGGGTCAGCAATGAGGTTACGGACTTTCAACAGCACCTCAACTTTCCCATTCCTTTGACAGCAGAGCGTGTTCCTAGAGCTCTGGGTGATACCACATCCACCACCCTCTAACCCAAGCCATGCAGCTCAAAGTGCCTGGAACACCACAACCCAATTCTCCTTCCCCCATTGGGACCCACTCTAAGGCTGATCTTTGCCCAAGTGATTTCTTTGAAACAAGAACAATGACTGTAAATCCACCCCTGACAAAAACTCCACAAACCCACCATGAGTCACAGGCAGCGGTAAGGATGAATCATGAAGACGAATGTGTCCTGCAGCAGCTCAGGGACCAGGTTGTGCTGGGCACTGTATGAAGCAGCACTAGAAGGGCTTTTTTTCCTGGCAGAATTTGCATTTTAACTGTGCTAACTGAAACCAAACCATTCATTCATGAAATAGCCCATCATAAGCAGGCACTCAGCTTCACAGAGCGCTGCGGTGAGATGTGTGGTCAAAACCATACCCCAAGCAAAACCAGGAACTCCTCATGGCCTTTCCCATATACACAAAAAGAGAAGGAAGGAAACAAGTGCTGCCCCAGCTTCACCTCTCCCTGAACACAACCTCGCCCTGCAGCACAACACTGACCTTCTACCAGGGTGCTGACTGCCATCAAGGCATCCTCCTGCACACCCCCCGAGCCTGCTGTGCTCTGGAACATTCTCAGCAGAGATGCCATCACCACATCAGAGATCTGCAAAGCATCCTGGTGCTGGACCTTCCGGAGGACGTTCTGGGTGGGAAAGGAGAAAGAGCTTGTAATTGCTTCCATCTCTGCGAGGCTGGATTGTGCCTTTCCATCCCCTGCGCTCAGCTCCGAACACTTGTGATCACATTTGGGCTGCTAAAAACGAAGCTGCTGTTTGAACTCTGCTGCTGCAAAAATCTGCTTTGTCAGTGCAAGTGCAAAGTCCCATTCATTTTAGCTGCATTCAATTTTCCAGCTACAGAACAAGCTGAATTTACCCTTCCTGCTGCATAGGCTATTCTCCAGGCTTTCCATTTGTAAGCTGGCATTAAATGTGACCAGCCCATACTTGGCCCTATCAAAAAAGCCCTTTTCCATCACAGCAATGTGATCGCAATCTCTTGCTGCCAAGCATGGGCTGCACATAAGCTTTGCACAGAATTAAACCTCGGCAATGCTGGCTGTTAAAGCAGGACATAAGCCTGTCCTTACTGCTGACTGCAGTTAAACCACTCCTTACTGCTGACAGCAGTTAGACCTCTCCTAGCCAGGAGGAAAGGGGAACAAATTAACATACAACCACTGCAAAATACATTTACAGGAATGGGTTTAGCAGTGAGATGTTTGCAAAGCAAAACTGATACCTGATGACAGCGAGCAGAAAGGTCACGGAAACACCTTGGGTAAATACCTGAGCTTAACCTAAGCTCTGCTCCTACAGCTCTGCCCATCCCTTTCAGCACATGAACTACAGAACACAACCTTGATGTCTCCTGATTAAAAAGAACTCTGCATTTCCTATGTAAATAGAGTCTCTTTGCTGAGTTTTACTTTGGTCTTAAAGTATCTGCAGCAATTACTGTAAACACTTGAGGTTCAGATTTTGTGATAAAGAAGAAACACACGTTTACAAGTTAAAAGGAGAAGTTTAATCCTGCCTGTCCTATGCTTTGCACAGGCAAAAGCTGTCCTGAAAGACATCCGTGATCAACTCATGCCAAAAAGGGAGATTCTGGATGCCGAAGGCTCCCCATCAGAGCCCAACATAAAGCCAGAGTATTCCCATTTACCTATTATTTGGGAAATTACCCTAAAAATTGGCGAGAGAAAGGAGCTGCTGATGGGCTTTTGAATAAGCAGGATGAAGTAAGGATTACTCGAAACAACCTGGAGGCAACACCCAGGAGACCTCCTAACTTTGCTTAAGAGAAGGAAACTAAACAGGATAGAAACTGGCTGCTCCATGGGGGTGAGGAAAAGGCTCCTTTTGCTGGGCTCACAAGAACAAACAGCACAGCACAGGTACCACCACCCAGCAAAGGGATAAACCTAGTGGAGGGAGATGCTCTGCTTTTATTTCAGCTTACGGAGCACTTTAACACCTCTTCTCTTCCCTGAGCTGCCCAGAGCCACAATGATGCTGAACAGAGTTTTAAAGCAGCACCTTGTAACTGTTAGTAAGTTAGGCAGGACAGCCCAGCACCAACAGGAAAGCTTCAATAGCAACCACCACCTATTGCAGGATGGTCTGATGAACCTCCTCAGCAATTTTAGGGGAAAAAAAAAATGGCTGTTTAGGTTGGAAAAGACCTTTAAGCTCATTGAGTGCCACCGTAATGAAAACTTCAGAGGTGGATTTTCCACAAATGTAACTTTGCAGAGGAAAAACTAAGGAATTTGCATACAGATGATTCATTTATATTCACCCACAAAGTTTCAAAGTGCTTTTGGGATCAAAAAGGAAACTGCTACAGAGCACAGTTTGGAAAAAGCTTCTAAAGCAAATGAGATTTCAACTCCCCTTGCACTCAATAGGAAGAGACTAGAAAAATCACTGAGCAACCTGTATAAAAGTAACTCCAGGCCAAAGCAAGAAATGGAATGTGGAGGCATCAGGACCACTTTGTAGGAGTAAGCAAGGAACTGCAATGTGCTTGCACTCCGAGTCACACGGGCTGCTCATTACCAGATGTTTAATTTCAAGGACACTCAGTGCATTTTAATTAGTGCCATTTGAAATAAGAACACCAACCACAAGAGGCAGATGAGCGAATTAAAGCCATTATGGAGGGTTTTTGTCTGTGCCAAAGCGATTGTTCAGCCTGTAGCGGACATAAGAGCCAAGCTGAAAGTATATACACCCTGTAACATGCTGCATACAGTGTTCTTTATTCATATTGCCCTATATTTTGTATGTCATACTCTGCTGAAGCCTTCTGAACCTTGTATCACCCCACACACATCAGTTGGGACCCAGGATCCCACTTCCTCATTCAGATCTCCTCAACAGGCCCACGTCTGCATCCTCAGGGGCACAGAAGCATCTCTAAAAGCACCACAAACACAGAAGATGGGGACTTACCTGGAGAGTAGCACAAAGGAGAGACTGAAGATCATTGAACTGGATTCTGTCGGAAGTGCTCTGGATATGAGACTGCAAAAGAACAAATCCCCACATGTGATAAGCCTGTGCCACCATCCACACCACCCCAGTGGGTTCTGACAGCACTGAGTTCCAGAGACTCAATGTGCTCCTTCAAATTTAAGGCAAGAGGCTCAATGTATCTACCCACCTCGAACAAAATATACCCACATTATACCCTAACATATGCACTCAGCAACAAAACTCCTTCTCCTACCCCAGACACACAAAGGCAACAAACCCACCTCCATCTGCAGCACTTGCTGAAGTCGTTCCATGATGACCAGAGTTGTCTTTTGGACAGCAGGGTAACAGTCCTTGGCACTGTTTTTCACTATTTCCATCAGAGATTCATATGCAGAACTTCTCAAGTTATTCTGGTGTCCATCAGGCCTGTAACAGAAGGGATGTATTTGCAGCTTCCAATGCTCAGGCTTGCTTAGAAACAAGACTCTTTTTTTTAGTATAGCAGCTAAATTTTGGTGTTGTGACAAGCAGAAGCACTTGAATTCGTGGATTCCAAGACTTGAAAGTAACTGAAATTTGTGAAACTACTTTTGGAACGACTTTTCATTTGCTATTAATAATGACTTCCAATATTTTCAGTCACTGGCAAGCAAGTACACGAATAGAAAAAGCCTCAAACCCACATCTCCCAGTGTGCTGTTCCCCTGTCTGGGAAGAGCTGGTCTCCAGAGGTGAGCAGCATACATTACTACCTCTGCCATCCCTCCCAGGTCTCGATGAGGGTGTTAAATCTGACATAAAGCCAGCTGAGATCTATGCTAAGATGACTGATGGGCTTCAGAGCCTTGAGCCAGACACTGTGCTTCTGGTTGGATGGCAATTAGACAGGAAGAATTTAGGCTTTAAACTGCTCAGGCAGGGACACTGTTCAAGAAGCAGACCTGCAGCAAAAGGCTTCAACTGTCGATTGAACTGATCTAAGGAACGAACTCGGAGCTGTCAAAATACATTCGACCTTCAAGGCAGAATACAGCTTCAGCCTTACCCTTATTCCTGCATCTGCAGAACTGAGAACAACATTTTGCCTCATCTATTTATACTGCAGCTTAGTTGGGAAAAGGGCAGTATCCAGCTTAACTAGGTCCTCGTCTCTTCTGGGAGTACCTGGTGCTCATGCAAATGGCTGTAACATCACAGCAACAACCAGGGTATAAAACAAACCCAGGCAAATGAGCTGCACGATACACACACATTTCTAATGACATCTTGCTGCAATCCTGATTATTCAGTGGCCTCGGGGACAACCTTGATGAGTTTTAGGACTATTGAAAGTGTGTGTGGGGTCTTCAAAGTAAGACATGGAATGGGTGCTCCTGGAGGAAACCCCACATTTCCCAAAAGCAGCTATGACAAAATACTGTGAAATTATTCTGCGTGAAGAGCTTTCTTCTAGGGAATTAGCATTCTATACCCCATGGGATACAAAAAAAGCCCAGTTCTGATAAAACACCGTTCACATCTAAGCTGCAAGAGGACCAGCAGCCTGAAGGAATGAAAAGCAGCATCTTTGCAGAGCTTAAGGCAGTGATTTCAGTGTTACCTATCTGCAGTCTCCAGAAGTTTCTGAACTATTAGCTCAAATGAAGTAGATAAGCAGTAGGTTGCTGGTTCTTCCTGATCATGAGCTACATCTGCAGCTTCATAGGCAGCTTCAGCAAGACTAGAGAAGGCCTGAAACACAGAACAACCATTGCTATTACTCAACAGAGTTTACCCGCACAAGCCCAGAAACAGATCCCAACAGTCTGCATTCTAACAAGATCACCCCAAACACGTGCAGGACAAACAACTCCCTCCACGAGCAGTTCATTGTTCAGTGCCTTGAACTTTGGTCCAAGAGTGGTGAGAATTTCACACTCAGAACATTAACTTGCAGGGTGATCATGCTGTCTGCAAGCCAACATCTGCACAGCATCACTGGTCTCAACAACCAGTAGCTGTCAAGAGATTTCCAACTGCAAAGCAATTGTGATGCTCTGAGAGGTGGATGAGAAGAGTTGAAAGCCTCCTGATCTTCACTTCAGTCTAAACACACATCATCATCATCATCTTCAGAAGGCAAAAGCCACAGCTACATGGGGTTTTGCCAGGATCAACAGATCAGGGCAAAGCTTCCATACTGATTAGAAGTCTTCAAACCTCTGGAATACCAACAGATCAAAGTCTGTCATTTCTAAACCTTGTTTTGACATGCTGATCCTCATCTCAGGCTCAATTCTTACTGAGCAGCTCTCTTCAAAAGGCAGTAAGGGAACACACCCCCTTTACAATGAACGATCAGATACGCTGTTTGGTAGCAGACATCCATCAAGACGATGATACAACTCAAGTTAACAAACCAACCCACAGGACAGCAGCTCTAAGTGAACAAGGAAATCCCATGCTCCTCAGTTTAGCTCTGGAACCGCTGCAGAAGCAGGCTGGGGTAATGAGAAACAAGGCACGGTGTCTCTTAATGTTAAGGCAGCAATCTAACTGTCCCCAAGAAAAAAGCTAAATCCCAGAATGCCTTTTCTAACCAGCTTCCACAGCAGTTTCAAACCAATGAATATTATTAACATCTCTCCTTAAAATCCATTTCTTCCTTTATTCTTTCCTACCAGAGCCCCAAAATGGACTTGAGATAACTTACTTTTGTGTTAACCACAGTGGTGTGCTGGATGACCAAGCCATGAATCATCTCTGAAATCCATTTAATTCTGAGTATATATACATCTGGGTGTATATATATATATACACACATATATACATATGTGTGTGTGTGTATTTGTATATATGATACGAGCCACATTCCCCTTGTCAACAGAAGCTTATCCCACATCCACCAGTGAGGGACTGCCTTACCCAGCACACGTTGGAGGCCACTCTGGGCTCAGCACTCAGGCCCTCCATCAGACACTGCAGGAGCGGAGCGAGGTAAATGTCATTGATGGCAGCTTCAGGAAGCATCTCACAGATCCTGCCCACGGTCCAAGCAGTTGTGTCTCGAACCACAACACTGGGGTCCTTCATTAGTTCTATTAAAGTTGGCATTGCCTAGAATACAATTGCAAATGTAGGTGACTTTAGGGCAATATATGGAAACAGACATTTGCCACCCACTTTGGATTTTAATGTATCCCCTTGAACTGATATAAGATTCATAAAGTTATTTCTCAGGGCTAAGACTTGAGAACTGGAGGCAGTTATTCTGAAGCCCTACACGTCTGTGTGATTCAGAGCTATGTAACCAACCTACTTGCCCTAGGCTACCACATCTCACTAAAACATCTTTAAAAGGTGACATCCTTTTGCTTTTCCTTAGATTAAGAGCAATGTGCAAAGCTTCTCCCAAATAAATCAGGAAGTTTTTTGCTCTGAAAGCCTCCAAGAAAACATAATGAATCTCACCTGTATGACTAGTGGTTTGAGCTGGTTAGGCTCTGGTCCTTCCAAAATGCAGCCAAAAGCCATCACAGCTGCATCTCTGTATCGCCAATCCGGGTTTTTAATGTGTTCTTTAATAAAGGGCAGGACATGAGGAACAATGTCATCTTCACAGCAGGTCGCCAGGAGCATGAGGCAGACTCCTGCTGCTTTGCAGGGGTTCCAGTCGTCATCATCATCATTTTCATCCTAAGAGAACAGCACCCCTGGTTAAGCTGGGGGAAAACATCCCTTACCCACTCACAGGCAGTGCATCCCTCTTGGATTACTGCAGGGAAAGCTGCCTTAATACCAGGCTTTATATTTAGAAATTAATGTAGGTCTGGAAGTACCACCTGCATCTCTGGCAGAGAAGCACCCGAGTTACCTGCATCATTTGTACCCTTTCCACCACGGTGTAAGGCTGCTGGCTCTTTACTGACACACATCCAGCAGCCTCATGCGTCTTCCCAACTGCTTCTCTCTCATCCAGGTTGAGCTTTTGTTCCTTTGATCCATGCCATTGCACAGTGGCCATTGTAGTTAAATAGCTTTTTCCTCCCTGACTGGCAGCTTAGCCACTTCCCAAATTCCTTTGAAGCTGTGTACCTGTGATTCTCTCATCTTTTATCTGCCTTGGTTTAACAAGCGCTTTAAAACCTCCTGCAGCTTAACTCTCTGCATCCAAGTAGACAGCAGTACAAAACCAGGAAACCAATTCTCTGGCTTCACTAAGAGCACCAAGCATTTCCCCAGTTCATTGCAGTAAGCCAAATGAACTTCGTCCTGGATGGCTTAATTAACAGTTTTCTTTCATAATTAGACCTGCTGCAGCAAATGATACCATTAGTTTTGATTAGGCTGCGAGGCACAGTCCAAACAAGTCTTTGTGAAGTGCTTACTAGGTACTCAACAAACATGGGCCTCCCAGTTCAAGTAGTAAAGCTCAAGAATTGGATCTCAAATGATGCAGAGCCTGTATATTGGGTTTAATTTCCCAAACATTTCATTGGGAATAGAGATTAACTGTCCAGAATACAGATTAACTCTCCAACCTCTTCAGAAACCATAAATACAAGCACATGTTAACACAATTCAGCATTCAAGTGACACCACATGCAGTCTCCCAGGCTCAGCCCTAAAAACGATGCATCATTATTCAGTCAGTGGTGCACGATGTCTCATCCCAGCCCAAGGACTGCCATGAAAAGTGCTCTGAACATGCTGCACCAAAATAAACCACCCCAGGGCACCTAAAGCGCCTTTGGGACCAAGCGTATCAAGTACTATGCAAGGGGGGGGATGACCACCACTGACAATCTCCTCCTCCATGGACCAGCAGAATCACTGTCCCAGAACAGGGAAGCAGGCACAGCAGGGATTTTCTGCACATACAAGAGGGATTTTGCAACTCACCTGTTTTGTTAATGTCTGTGTTAGAATGGGGACCAAATACTGCAGCGCTCCCTTCGCATAAAACTTGCTAGTGTGCTCTGGGGGCCTTCCTTGCTCTGCTGCCTAGAGAAAAGAGGTTACAGAATGATTCTCAGTGGCTACACAGGCAGAAAGTCTGACTGATAAACTCCAGGAGTCGCAAGCTCTCTTTTGCATTGCTTTCCTCTCCTTCCCAACACAAACCTGGAGCTACTGTAGAACCCAGGAACCTCAAGGACACCCTGCACCAATCCCAGTCCTACCCAATAAGCAAGTCCCACTTGCCATTCCATGCACATATAGAGCTCCTCCTTCCTCACATGGGACAAACAGAAATGTTTTCAGTTTGCAGCCACCTATAATTAACAAGTGACCCCAAGTGGAAGCAGCAAAAGGTCTGCAGCGTATAAACTAAACCTACGTGCTGCTGCCTGTCCTTTTATCCTTGCTTTTTTGGGCATTCAACAACTATAAATTTAGCTACTTTTAAAGCTGGATATGATTCATCTAGAGCCCTTCAAAGTTTAAGCTGTTATTGATCTCTCCAGCTAATTTATGCAAACAGCATCTGCATGCACAACACCACCCCAAATTTATCTCCATCCACATCCATTGTAAGGGATAATGATTACTTTCCTTTCAGCCCATCACTTTATTCTTAACTCATAAATACTGGTTTAGACAGAATGTGATCAATCTTTTTGCACACTGGGTTAGGAATAAGTCCTGTCTCTTACATGTCAACAAACCAGAGCCCACTAGGCCTCCAAGACAGCAGGGAAGGCAAGAAATGCTCTCCCTTCAATGTGGTATCTCAAGTATTCAAGCTGCTGCCTTAATGAAGGAACAGCTCAAAGATCTTCACGATACTGAGAATTTGCTGGTGTTACACCAGGCCTAATACATGTGCTCAATGCACATTTACAAGAACCTTACAGGAGGAGCTCCAGTTGACTTTTGAATGCTCAGAAGCAATGAGGTAGCTGTCACATACTATTTGCAGAAAACCAGCACTTGTATGTCACAGCGTGTTCTCATCAGAGCTGTCAAAAGATCTTTATCTCAAGTAGCTTCAATTCCCAGCCAGGCTGGCATTTAAAACCATTCTGCTCACTTAAAAAGGCAGTTCATCCCAATCTAATCCAGTAAGCAAAAGGGGTTGTGTTCAAGCTACACTAAAGAACTTTACATGACGCTACAGAGCCTATGAAGCAACCCAAAGGGTTAGGGAAGGGAATGCCAAATGGCAGCCCCTGTGCTACAGGCTTTGTATTTACCTTGAACAGCAGAATCAATCAACCAGAGTTGACAGTACCCAGGCTAGCAGCTAAAAACTAAGCTGGAGACCCCAGCTCTGTGCTGCCTGCAGCACATGGAACACCCACAGCCACCCAGCCTCACAGGCTTCGTGCAGCCTCAGGTCTCAGCTTCGGTCACAGACATGCATCACGTCACATCAGAGTGGTGCATGGTGTCTCATCATGGACCCATGACTGCCACACAAGGCGCTCTCCCACACTATTCCACTTGGGAGAACAGGAGGAGGTTTGGGTATGGTTCAAACACATGAGCTCAGCATTCCCAAAGAGGTGATCATGGGCACTTGCTGCTTTCCAGTGGTCATTTGGAAGCTCACCTCGGATGCCTCAATAGCCAGGTCCATCTCCTCATCGCAGACGTTTGACCAGAACTCAATCCCTTGCAGAGCCACCTCATCTATGTCACTTTTCATTGCTTCAATGGTTATCTTTAGAAACACGAAAGAAAGGAGGGGAGAGAAGGATGTTTTAGCAAGGAGAGGGATTCCCAGCATGCAGTCACAGCCAAAGAAAGCAAAGCAAACCAGGAACGTGAAGAAAACTTTTCCTTTTGCATTAGGGCAAAGGAGTACAAGGAAGATCAGACAACAAGGGATGAGAAACCTGGGTACTCACAGCAAAAAGAGCAGGCCCCATGTATGTCTCCATGTACTGATAATAAAGGGACATTATCTTCACCAAGTTCTGTAAGGCAGCCACTCGTACCTGTCAGAGCAGAAAACGGATCAAGTGCTTTGCAAACCAAGCTGAAGCCCACCACAGATTAATAACCTGGCCTGAGGTTTACTCCATAACTACTAAGGTCTTTACTAGGAGGATGCAAGTTGCTGCTTGTGCATTTACAACTTTAAGTATAAAACTCATTTTGAGTGCTTAGAGCCATTTAACAGAACAGTGTTTACTCCATGTAACACTTGCCAACTCCTTGCTGAGGCCAGAGCCAGCTTCCCCAGAAAGGTGCAGTGACAAATCAAGCCCTTCATTCCACTCACCCTTGTATCTGGACACTGCGTTGCTTCACAGACTACTTGCATAATAAAGTGCCTTTCAGACTAGAAGAAGAAATAGAAAAAGAACATTAGAACTGCCTTATAAAAGCATTAAAGTCTTTGCATCCTGCCTGTGGAGGGTGTATTTTGAGTCTGGCCTAGTACAGTCACTCATGCAGCACTTCTAAGGATGAAGGAACAGTACAGGTTACTATTCACTGCAGTATTTTAAATCATTTCTTCCTCAAAATGGGTATCTCAAACTTCCAATTAAAAAAGCACTTAACAGACTGTCCAAAATAGAAAGATAAAGCAGAGTGAGTTCTCATTAAAAGACCTTCTAAGCTGAAGGCTCAACACGAATTCCATCTTCCCAACACCTCCCTGGCAGAGACCTAGAGGACAGACTTAATCCAAGAAGGAAAAGGGAAATCAATAGATGTTCCTGTTCTGGACAGACTCTCCCTCCAAGGCCCCACTTCTGCAGCCTCTCGCAGGCCTTCCTTCCCCAACAGTTTCCAGAGGCAAAGTTAAATCTGGCTTGCTGCCACACCACTTGAAAGGAAGTTCTGATCCAAGCTTGTACTCTCGCAGCTGCATTATAGGGTACAGTCTGATTGGGAAGCAGAGCATTTAATAGGCTGAACCCTAAGGTCAGCTCAAATGTATTCAAAAGAAAGCCAGTGACACTTCCTTTCCATTGATGAACCTCTGAGAGGTTCCACAGTATTTCTATGGCCCAACAAGCACGCACCAGGCCTACAGAAATGAATCCAAGTCTCAGTTGCAACATAATTATGCATCAAACCTCAGCGTGGTGCATGATTTCTCATCACAGACCATGGATCCAGCCCTTGCAGTTTCAGCCAGGAGCTGTCACCCCCTCACCTCTTTGTCAAAGTTTGCTTTGGTGAATTCCAAAGAGTTCAGGAGTGCATTCGTAGCTGCTAGCTTCACATTGTTGCTGGGCTCTTCCTTTCTCATTCCCTGGATGATGGCTGTCAGGATCTCATTGGATTTGTCCTGAAGCTGTTCTGGATCCTAAAAGAAGTGTTAATCAGGTTATTTGCCAGCTGAACAGCTTCCTCTGTATTTTAAAGCATCCTAAGTTTGGTCCTGAAATCTTCAAGTACAAGTTTGAAGGTGTTAAGGAAAAGAAGTTCTTTGTTCACTGGGAGGACTGGAACACAAGTACAAGGAATTCACCCACCATTGTGTCTTTACAGCTTCTGAGACAGGAGAGATTAGACTGAGCTGAGCACAGACACTCCCGATATTCAAGTCACCAATGCTAAATGAACTCCACTGTCTCAAATAATAAGCCAAAAAGCTTTGGACTACTTGACTTCATTAATTTAGCAAGTAAAACCATACTGATTTCCAGTTCCCTTCCACACTGGGCAGAGACCTATGCCAGCAGCTGAGGTAGAGACTTTCAATGGTAAAGTGGCCAACATTTGGAGATATAGGGGAAAAAATATTGCCTGGACAAGGAGCAACGAGAGTTAACAGCCAACAGTGAAACCAATCCCTTGCAGCCTGATGAAAGCCCCAAACAGAAGAGCTCTCTTTCTGCCTCACTACACTGAGGCTCAATCAGCGAACGCTGCATGTACGTTCTCCAAGGCATTCAGTGGCACCAAAAACCCAGCAGCTAACTTTGTTTTCCAGTGGAAGGTCAGGCAGCACCCAGGGATTTAGTAATTCACACTGGATACTTGATACAACCCATTGTGATACTGCAAACTGTGCTGATCATCACAGAATCCCAGGGTGGTCTGGGTTGGAAGGGACCTCAAAGCTCATCCAGTTCCAGCCCCTGCCACGGGCAGGGACACCTCCCACTAGAGCAGCTTGCTCCAAGCCCCTGTGCCCAACCTGGCCTTGAATATTGCCAGGGATGGGGCAGCCACAACTTCCATGACACCTTTTGGAGAAGGTGCTTCAACGAGCTGTGCATCAAAACCTCCTAAATTAAGAATCAAGGGCCTCCTCGTGCAAGATGGAAGGCAGTTGTCAGGTTTCCCCAACAGAGAAAGGAATCAAAAGCTTATCACTCATCTATGTTTCATGCAGCTGGATGTTCAGCTGAAGGTCTGAAGCAGCAGCCCTCACCATCATACAACTGCAGCAACATAGAGACTTCAACCTGCACCTTATGAGAGATGCCCTGAATTTGTGCTCTGAAAGCAGGTCAGTCCTTCCAGGTACCATCCTCAGGTTTACTGCCCATTGTTCGGTCAGCACAGAGGCATCCTCCACACAAATATTAAAGACAGACCCAAGGAAGCATTACAGTCTATTAGGTATCATCAAATGGTTCAGGCTCGAAGGGAGCTTAAAGCTCCTCCAGCTCCAATCCCTGCAATGGCAGGGACACCTTCCACTGGAGCAGCTTGCTCCAAGCCCCTGTGTCCAACCTGGCCTTGAACACTGCCACGGATGAGGCAGCCACAGCTTCTCTGGGCACCCTGTGCCAGCGCCTCAGCACCCTCCCAGGGAAGAGCTTCTGCCTAAGAGCTCATCTCAGTCTCCCCTCTCCCAGTCATGGACATACATTCCATGATCTCATCAGACACAGCCTCTCAGTAGACTTCAGCAGATCTGGGTTTAATTAAGAAAAGGCCTCCTGGCAGCCTGCTGCGTGTTTCTGGATTAATTACTCTGTCCTGACAGCGCCAGGGCAGAGATGTAAATTTAGGAATCCAGAAAACAGCAGGAAACCTCTGCCCAAATGCCTCCCAGAGAGAGAGCAGCATCTCTCCATCACCACTCCATCACCGTTGCCTTTTGGCCACTGGGTACCAACCCCTTTGCTCGGGTCCCCACCTCTTCACCCTGCAGGTCAAGTCACCTTGTCTCCAGAGCGGGCACAAGGAAAAGGGATGCTCTGCTGTGAGGGTGGTGAGGCACTGGAACAGGGTGCCCAAGGAAGTTGTGAATGCTCCATTCCTGGCGGTGTTCAAGGCCAGGTTGGACAGAGCCTTGGGTGCCATGGCTTAGTGTGAGGTGTCCCTGCCCATGGCAGGGGGTTGGAACTGGATGATCTTAAGGTCCTTTCCAACCCAAACCATTCCATGATTCCACTAAGTCACAGACCTTTTTCCAAAGCTCTTTCCCTACAGTTTCTCTGTCTTCGTAACAGCCATGTACAATGCTCCCCTCTCCCCAGAATGGGATGTCCTTTCCAAAACGCTGACCACCAGTGTCTAGTCTGGAAACATCGAGTCTCCTAAAGAAGTGGAGGTCTGTGCCACATAATCCCAGAGCTGTGGCCTCCAACACCATCCATGGTGTAACAAAGGATGCCCCAGATGCATCCAGCAAGCTGACCTCTCATTGCTCCCAAAGAGACATAGAGAAACCATATGCTTATTGTCCCATCACATATGGTGGGACAAGGAAACTGCACTAAGGGCTAATTGGAAGCAGCTAATCTGTAAAGACCCCAAATCCCAGGGATTATATGATCACTTACAATTGGGCATCAATTTGGGAGCAGCCAGATCCCTGTTAATGAATCCCTGGGATTAGCTGAAGGGAAGAAGGTGTTTGAGAGCTCAGCCCATGCTGATCACAGCAATGCTCCAAGAGCACCATCCAGCCTCCTCTCCTCTGGGAGGGCTGAAAACACTTCACTTTGCAGAGCAGAAGAGCAAGGCACAGGTTTTAACTGATGCTGTTTATCAGCCTGATTAGCAGCACAAGCGCTCATCACTCAGAGCTTAAGTGAACCCAAAATAACCCCCTTGTTGGCTGCTCCACAGGTATCAGTAGCTGAAGCAGCTTGTGGGATGCTCTGTGCCAGGCAGCCCCCTTTATCCAAATCATGGAATCGATCAGGTTGGAAAAGACCTTTAGAGCATCAAGTCCAACCATTACAGCACTACCAAGGCCACCACTAACCCAGGTCACTGAGGGCCTCATCTACATCGTTCTTGAACACTTCCAGGGATGGTGATTCCACCACTTCCGAAATCACAGTGTGTCCCAGCCTCACACCCTGGGATGCAATGATTGGTAATGACAGTGCAAAGAGGCAATTAGGCCTTTAGTTAAACATGATCTGAACTGTGTGGACCGCACAGAATGGATTGGGACAACAGGCAGATGCATCTCCTACAAGGAGACCATTGGCACTGGATGGCCAACAACCCACTGACCCCAATGTCTCTCTAATCCCATACCCCCAGTGTGGAGGAAGAGCACTTAGTGATCCTCCAGGATGGTTGATTTGAGATTTTATAGTTTATAACAGCTCATCTTGCAGGATAAAGCCAGGGAGAGCATCTCTGCTTTCAGTGTACTGCATAACCTACTCTATTTGGAAACCAAGGCTAGGACCTTGCCTGCGTAGGGCCAGACACACAAGCATGAATACACACAGGAGCCTTTGAAGGCAGCTCAGCACATCGAGGTGCTGTGGTACAAAGTGATGCTCACAGGATTTTCTCCTTGGCATCAGAACCGGTACCCAGATGCTGCAGAGAGGCCCAAGTGCATCACCTGCCCTTGGAAAAGCCTTCAATATAAATGGCCTGGTATAAAAACCTGAATAATACACCAGATTTACTCTGGTAAAAGAAAAGCAGACGGCCTCATTGAGCAGTCAGGGAATGCAGCCAGTCATCAAAACACACATCCACCCTGCTACGAGGGCAAAGGAGAAGCTAGCCTCTGGACCTTCAGCAGAGAAAGGGGGTAAAGGACAGGGGACATGTCCCCAGGAAGGTCTTGGGGACATCTTAGCAGTGAATGAGCTCCTTCTGAGTGACAATCAGGCAGAGCTTTCACAGTGACAGCACTCACTGCTATAGAGACACAGGCAGTGCTGGGAAGGGGCGGTTGGCAGCTGCCTTCTGCATGAATAACACAGGCTGAGAGAGAAAGATGCTGCTGTTCACCAAGACGGGAGATGAATGACTTGGACTGGTCCATGAGCTGGGCTGACAGATGGGAAAGGACATTTCCATGAGAGGTTGTGCAGGAAGAAGCAGTGAGATTCAGGGAAAAAGCTTGGAGAGGAGGAGAGAGAATCATGGAATGGTTTGTGTTGGAAGGGGCCTTAAAGCTCCTCCAGTTCCAGCCCCCTGCCATGGGAAGGGACACCTTCCCTAGAGCAGCTTGCTCCAAGCCCCATCCAACCCGGCCTTGAACACTGCCAGGGATGGGGCAGGTGCCTTTCTGAAGGCCACAATTGAGTTAAGGCAGGAGTTACGGCTTTGATGCAGGAGATGCTGGACCCTGCTCCCAACCTGTCCTATGGCCAAGGGCTGGCACTTGGCTGCTCATTCATAAAATGACTGCTCCTCCCCAGCCAGCTCTGCAGCAACAGCTTGGAGCTGTGTTTTCCTATGTCCCTTGCAACACTGACATCCATGGGTAACGTCCATCCCTATGAGAACAGGACCGTGCTCCTTCCCAAGCAGCTCCAGCCTAATCTGCCTGGGGAAAAAGGACCAGCTCCTTACTGTGCTATCCCACCTTATAGTGACCATCACCTCGAGAGCTTGTCCTTGCTGTGGGGCTGCTCTCACACGATGGAGGTGGATTTGAGCCGGAGAGGGAATGCCAAGCAGAAGGAGAGGGGATAATGTTCAGGATCATTTAAAGACAAAAATTAATTGGGAAATAATTAAAAGGAAGGGGCCGTGGGGAGCGCTTTGAGGACAGCGTTAGAATTCATTACTCTCTCTAATCTGCGGCATTTCATGCTTACCAGGCTGAACATCAGGTCTGCCACACTAAAATGCTCAAGGGCTAATGACTCTTTGCCTCCTTGCAACCAGCCAGGATGCTTCAGGAGGACAAGAAGTGGATGTTTTCATGCCTGGTTGGAGTGAACAACCCTCCACGTGCATTGAGCAGGGAGGGGAATCTGCACTCACACCTCTTAGAGCTGAATGATTGGGAACAGAAGTTTGAGTCCAACCTTAATCCAGCCACAAAGCAGTTAAATAGGAAAGTATTTACTTGGAGGAGTGAGCTGGAGTTATGACTCAGGGTGTTGTGGACTCCCCCGTTTCACCTCCAGCATCATCCAGCTCCTGCCAGCTGGCAATGATCATAATTCCAAGCACTGGAATGGGGAGAAGGATTGGAAGTGCTTGTGTTAGCCAGGACCAAATACTTGCTGCAAGGCTCTTTCCTGCTCCCCACAAACCACTTCCTCTCCTTCCCTTCCAGCCGGGAGGATCCTGTACCAATGGAGCTGGCATGGGATCACTGTGCTTGCCTTACCACAAGGCTGTACCCCATCCAGAAGCAAAGGGCTCCTTGCTTGTGGATTCTATAGTTGTCTGCCTCTAGGACAGACAAAACACCTCTGAACCAGCACCTTCATGAACAAAAAAGCCTCAAGTCACAGGCTATAGGGTGATAACCCCATTGAAAGGCCATCAGGACCATGGTCCACAGCAGGTCTGAGCTGCATTCCCAAAGCCCTTTCCCACTCCCAGCCGTGCATCAACCATAGTCATGCTTTGGACTCAAAAGTGGCATGGTCCAGAGCCAGCAGCACCACACAGCATCCTTCATTAGCACCGTCCACAAGGACTGGAAGTTGAAGCCACACTGATGGAACATAGAAAACAAGACATCATTTCTACTCAAAACTGACTGTGGTTAACAGGGAGCCAGCTCCTATGGGAAGTTACAGGTAGTTCATCTCCAGATGCATGTGAGCAGAGCTGGAGACCTTTCCAAAGCAGCTGCTGTGGCCAAAATGCAGATTAAAGAGCACTGACAGCAGTTGCTTGCTGAAACAAACGGAAGGCTGAGTGCCCCTTTCCGGCCTTTATCTCTTCCCTTCATCCTGTGGCATCTCTGTTCTCATCTAAGCTAAAAACTCTGCTGGGCTGAAGGTGAAACAACCATTTTCACTCAATTATATTTATATCAAGCTCTGATTTCTGCCAGGGATTTGCTGCAGCACAGGTAGGATCCAAATCCAGACACCTGAACACAGCCTTCAGTGATACGGTCCACCATGAAGCATCCCTGCCCATGGCAGGGGATTGGAACTGGATGATCTTAAGGTCCTTTCCAACCCAATCTATCCTATGATTCCATGCTCTGTTAGCTAAAGGGTTAATTTTGCATGTGAGTATATGGGGATAGGCCATCGAAACCTCAGTGTAGTGGATTTAGTCTCCAAAACAACCCTGATGGGGTTAGGGGCTGTTTGTTCTGAGTGAGCAAACCCACTGCATTCATAGGGCTTTTTGCAAGCACTTAAGTACAGCAAATGCTCCCTGTGGATGCGTCCTCCTTTAGAGTGGGAAAAAGCATCACTATTGATCTGCAGGGATCCTGGTCCCTTCTGCAAAGCACTACAGAGGAAGGAGCTGTCTAAGAGCTGGCTGTTACTGCTAAAACCTCAAGAAACCCAGTAATCTGCCATTAAAAGGTGCCTTTGCAGCAGTGCCAAGGAAGGGGCCAGGGTCACTCACCCCAGAGCAAGTGATTCCCTATCACCAAAGCCGGACCAACAGCATCTGCACAACATCAGCCCCACAGATGTCACATTTGGATGCCGTTTTCATCAATGCTCAGTGACTTTTATCACGTGTGCTTTATTTCCTCTGCTTCTCATCCTCCTTCATTGCTTAACAGCTAGGAGACAGCACAGGGAGAGACCGAGATGGCCACAGGGCTTGCTTGGAAGGGCAGTGCTTGGATATGTTGGGGTTAAGGGGAGGGTTTAGGCATCCTTGGATACCCCCCTGCTGCAGGAGCCATGTGGGTGTGATAGCCGGGAGCTCCCTTTCGCTTGGATAACTCACCCCTTTCGCTTGGATAACTCCCACAAGGGAGGCCAAAGGCCTGGGGAGTTCCTCATTCCTTCCAGATATGAGTCACGGTGTGCAAACAGAGCCCATGGCGGAGCTGCAGGAAGGAAGGGCAGCCCTCTGCCTGGCAAGAGCACTGCACACACAGCGCAGCACCAGCCAGACTGCTCAGCACAGACCTTAAGGTCAGACAGGACCAGGACATACGTCTGAAGGCATCTTGGCACAATGAGGAGTAACAAGCTCAAAGCAAAGCTGGTGGCAGCATCCCTCCCACCGGACCAGGCAAATCACAGGGTAGAAAGATGCAGGATTAGCAGGGACAGGGGTGGAAGGACAGCAGAAGTGGGTGGCAGAAGGACAGACCCGAAAGCACTGGGAAGAGGAAGGATGTAACATGCCACCAGGCAGCCAGCACTGGCCGAGGGAGGAAGAGAAGAGATGAAGATATTCAACATGGTCCAGCTCATCCCAACTGACTGATGGCTTGGGAAAACAGAGAAGCTCAGTTTTGGGTACCCCCATCATACCCCCAGGTGCTTTTCAACCCCTGAACCATCCTTACCACGGCAGACACACATTATATCAGGCTTGCTCATCAGGCCACAGCAGGGTTAAACCCCCCTGTAGCTCAGCAGACATTGCAGGGAGAGCATGGGAAGGAGAATTAATGGGCTTTGCCAATGCCCAGCGCCTGGAGACAGCCACCGCTGCACTAACCCCCCACATCCCAGCACCCCAGCCATGACTCTGGTTAATAACTGCAAGGGGCAGCAGGGAGCATCAGCAACAGTGAACACTCCTGAGCTCACCCAGGAGTGAAGCTTCCAAACCAAGAAGAAACCCTTTCTGAAGGCTATAATCTCATCCAGGGCTCCCCCAGGTTTATATATGGCAGCTTGAACTGGGATGGAGCAGCCCAGGGATGCGGGGCTGGTCTCACCTAGCAAGGTCTCGGTTCAAACATGGCATTGATCACACAGAGCAGGCTTTCAAGCACTGCAGAAATACAGCCTAGGAAGAGCAAATCATGCCCACAGAATAGAGACATCTCCATCTGTAGCTGGCCACATGGTGGTTGCTTATAGAATCCCAGAATGGTTTGGGTTGGAAGGGACCTTAAAGCTCATCCAGTTCCAACCCCTGCCACGGGCAGGGACACCTTCCACTA